>QNUK01000784.1:0-70000 GCA_013621035.1 Clarias magur
ATAACAGAAAACAGAAATTGGATAACATCATGTGTGTTATGCAGATGAAAGTTCGATATAACAGAAGTTATTTAAATTAACACAAAGTCCAGTTCAGCACAGGGATGAGTCAGCAGGTGCAGAGGGCAGATGGGGGTCTGGATCACTGAGAGCTCAGGAGCAGCATGTGTAGATCCAAACCAACATGAAGAAGAATCCAGCTGGAGCAGGTCCTTCTCTGGATGCCTCAGGAACAAAGCAGGGTCGGCCGCTGTCTACAAAAGCCGTTTTAACAAAGTCTTCATGAAAGAAGAGAAATCCCGTAAACCCCGCCCACTCCCTCTTTGTTGGAATATGCAGGAAAATACAGTATGAGCAGGGGCTTATGAAGATTAAAAGGCTTCAACCTGAACTGATTAAAATGCAGCACAAATCCGAGCTGGATGCCAAGTCTCGCCCTGAGCCCATGCCACGCGCTCCGTCTGCCCTACAAACCCACTTCCTAAAGCCAATGCTGTTTATGTAATGTGGTCATGGACAAACTGAAACACTTTTTGCAGCTCTTTTTCATGCAATGTTGAAACACAGTCCGAGGTGCCGTCATAAAAACATTCACTACTACTACTAATATAATCATGTGCATCGTGCAAGTAGGTTCCAATCCTGATTCTGGTTGAGCAGATGGAGGACATTACTGCTATTATTATACAGTTTAATATCAGTTGTAAGAATTCCTAGGTGTGATGCTACTTAGTCCAGCATGTGTAACAATCTGTCACTGAACCTGGTTTTTCGTTCTAGCCAGTGTGTGATGTATGGGGTGAAGGTTAATGTCCATAACGGCTACTGGATTGCTCTTTGATCATGCAGCCATTTTTGCAACTCTTTGCACTGATGTCATCTCCCCAGCACACACACACACACACACACACACACACACACACACACACACACACACACACACAGCATTAGCTGGTAAAACACCCCTACAGAAGTGATGTGCACACATTAAACACCACAGCCTCTTCGGGAAACAGAGATGCCTTTGGCCCTTCTTATACACAGTGTCAGCACTTATAGTCCAATCTACTTTGCCAAGCACATATTCTATGTCGATTACTTATACCTTTAGATTCTTTCTATTAATTGTGACAGGAAATAGGTGGGAGTGAACCTCCTGAAATTCACGATGAAGTTGTAGAAACTATGGTTTGTGAGTTAGGAAGTCTATTATCCATGAAATGATGGATTCATACACTATCATCAACTGCTCAGACTGTATGATGAAGCGCTGAAGGAAAAAAGCAGGCCCCTTATCAACAGTCAAGGACAATCTTAATGCGTCAGCATACCAAGACATCTTGGACAATGCTATGCTTCCAATTATATGGCAACGGTTTGGGGAAGGCCCTTTTCTATTCCAACATGACTGAACCCCAGTGTACAAAACAAGAACTACAAAGACATGGTTGGATAAGTTTGGCGTGGAAGAACTTGACCGGTCCTGACCTCATCCCCATCGAGCATCAACCTTTGGGATGAGAGATTGCGAGGCAGGCCTTCTTGTCCAACGTCGGTGCCCGACCTCATAAATGTTCCACAGAATGAATGGACAAAAATTCCCACAGAAACACTCCAGAGTATTGTGGACAGCCTTCCAAGAAGAGTGGAGGCTGAAATAGCTGCAAAAATGGGACCAACTGCATATTGCAGTATACGTATTTGGATACAATGTCATGACATGCAAGTTTGGCCAAATACTTTTGTCCAGACAGACAGCCAGACAGATATATATATATATATATATATATATATATATATATATATATATATATATACATATCTATCTATTTCATCTGTCTCTCTAGAACTCTAATGTCACTTAACAGGTTTGGCCAAATACTTTTTTTCAGACAGACAGACAGACAGACAGACAGACATATATATATGTATATATATATATATATATATATATATATATATATATATATATATATACACGTGGACAAATTGTTGGTACCTTGATCAATGAAGAAAAAAACTCACAATGGTCACAGAAATAACTTTAATCTGACAAAAGTAATAATTAAAAAAAATTCTATGAATGTTAACCAATGAAAGTCAGACATTGCTTTTCAACCATGCTTCAACAGAATTATTCGAAAAAATAAACACATGGAACAGGCCTGGACAAAAATGATGGTACCCCTAGAAAATATTGAAAATAATGTGACCAAAGGGACGTGTTAATTCAAGGTGGGTCCACTAATTAGCATCACAGGTGTCTACAATCTTGTAATCAGTCAGTGGGCCTATATATAGGGCTCCAGGTCGTCACTGTGTTGTTTGGGACATGGTATGTACCACACTCAACATGGACCAGAGGAAGCGAAGGAAAGAGTTGTCTCAGGAGATTCGAAAGAAAATTATAGACAAGCATGTTAAAGGTAAAGGCTATAAGACCATTTCCAAGCGGCTAGATGTTCCTGTGACTACAGTTGCACATATTATTCAGAAATTTAAGATCCATGGGACTGTAGCCAACCTCCCTGGACGTGGCCGCACGAGGAAAATTCATGACAAATCAAAGAGACGGATAATCCCAATGGTAACAAAAGAGCCCAGAAAGACTTCTAAAGAGATCCAAGGTGAACTTCATGCTCAAGGAACATCAGTGTCAGATCGCACCATCCGTCGTTGTTTCAGCCAAAGTGGACTACATGGGAGACGACCAAGGAGGACACCATTGTTGAAAACAAATCATAAAAAAGCCAGACTGGAATATGCCAAACTACATGTTGACAAGCCACAAAGCTTCTGGGAGAATGTCCTGTGGACAGATGAGACAAAAATTTAATTTTTGCCAAGGCACTTCAGCTCTATGTTCACAGACGGAAAAATGAAGCATATGAAGAAAAGAACACTGTCCCTACTGTGAAACATGGAGGAGGCTCTGTTATGTTCTGGGGCTGCTTTGCTGTATCTGGCACAGGGTGTCTTGAATCTGTGCAGGGTACAATGAAATCTCAAGACTATCAAGGGATTCTAGAGAGAAATGTGCTGGCCAGTGTCAGAAAGCTGGGTCTCAGTCACAGGTCATGGGTCTTGCAACAGGACAATGACCCAAAACACACAGCTAAAAACACCCAAGAATGGCTAAGAGGAAAACATTGGACTATTCTAAAGTGGCCTTCTATGAGCCCTGACCTCAATCCTATTGAGCATCTTTGGAAGGAGCTGAAACATGCTGTCTGGAAAAGGCACCCTTCAAACCGGAAACAACTGGAGCAGCTTGCTCATGAGGAGTGGGCCAAAATACCTGCAGAGAGGTGCAGAAGTCTCATTGACAGTTACAGGAATCGTTTGATTGCAGTGATTGCCTCAAAAGGTTGTGCAACAAACTATTAAGTTAGGGGTACCATCATTTTTGTCCAGGCCTGTTCCATGAGTTCATTTTTTTTATAATTCCGTTGAAGCATGGTTGAAAAGCAATGTCTGACTTTCATTGGTTAACATTCATAGAATTCTTATTTATTATTACTTTTGTCAGATTAAAGTTATTTCTGTGACCATTGTGAGTTTTTCTTTCATTGACTGAAGGGTACCAACAATTTTGTCCACGTGTGTATATATATACTTATATATAAGTATTTGGCCAAACCTGTTATGACATTGTATCCAAATACATATACTGCAATATGCAGTTGGTCCCCTTTTTGCAGCTATTTCAGCCTCCACTCTTCTTGAGTATAGAAGTATATAGAAGTATATCTGTCTGTCTGTCTGTCTGGACAAAAGTATTTGGCCAAATACTATATACTGTATATGGATAAATGTACAGTACATACATGCATACTTTACATACGTATCTACATAGGTAAACTTTATGTGAACGCTAACCGAAGAGTTTATGTGAAAGTTAACAGTTCAGAACTCCAACAGATAGACAGATAGATATATACATACATACAATACATATATACATACATACATACATACATACATACAATACATACATACAATACATACATACATACATACATACATACAATACATACATACATACATACAATACATACATACATACATACATACATACATACATACATACATACATACATACAATACATACATACATACATACATACATACATACATACATACAATACATACATACATACATACATACATACATACATACATAAAGTATATCCATACATACATACATACATACATACATACATACATACATACATACAATACATACATACATACATACATACAATACATACATACATACAATACATACATACATACATACATACATACATACATACATACATACATAAAGTATATACATACATACATACATACATACATACATACATACATACATACATACATACAATACATACATACATACATACATACATACATACATACATACATAAAGTATATACATACATACATACATACATACATACATACATACATACATAAAGTATATACATACATACATACATACATACATACATACATACATACATACATACATAGGTAAGCTTTATGTGAAAATTAAAAACTGAAGACTAGCAGTTAATTTAGCACTTAGACACAGACTGACAGATAGACAGATAAATAGAGTAGATAGATAGATTTACTTTAAGTGAAAGTGAATTCAGTGAATTCAGCACACACACACAGACAGACAGACAGATAAACAGAAGTATATTATTTGATTACGAGTGCTAACACAGCTCGGGGTTTACAGCTCTGTGCTCTGCTCGGTTCTCTCCACTTCCCCAGCCCTGGTGTTACAGTCTACAGACTACTGTATTACAGTGTGACTGTGCGCGCGCTCACGCTAAGTCGCAGCATCAGCAGCGTGCACGCGGCCGGCCGGCGCAGCACCTGGAGCAGCGCGAGGTGAACTAACTTCCCGAGAAAGCGGAGCGGAGCGGGGTGAAGAGACCCGACCCCCGCTATCATCCCCCGGGGAGGTGTGGGCACACTGATGATCTGATCGCCGGGGAACCCGACCCCCAGTGCAGCAAGAGACGAGGAGGAAGAAGAAGAAGAAGAAGATGATGATGATGATGGAGCTCAGAAACCTGCGGTTCCTCCTTCCTGGCCTTCTGCTGTTAGTCGCGCTGCATCGCTGCTCAGCACGTAAGATACTGTAAACCTTAAAGCTTTCTAAACGCGGTGCACGGCTTAGAGGAGAGGAGGATGCTTGGGGGGGAAAAAAAGATGCTTGAGAAAAATTACAGTGTGAATATGTATAAATATATAAAGTCGAATATTCATTTTGATTAATGCAAAAAAAAAAAAAAAGTTAATGTCTTTTATTTAAATTCATGATACTGGTTTTGCTGAAAAGTAGAGAGAGAGAGAGAGAGAGAGAGCTGTCCTGCGGTGGGGCGCGCGCGGTGCTCTTTTCTGCATTGCGGTGCTTCCTCGCGCCCGCACGCAACTTTACTCAGAGCGCATCCTGCACTAGGAAGGACACCGTGCATCTCTGCCATACACGCAAACAAATAAACAGCTATCTCCAGCCCTGAAAAATCGCAAATATGGTCCGGTTTTTTATTAATTTATTTTTTTAGCGTTATAATAACAATATATAATTGCGTTTTAATGCCGAGCGCGCGGCATCATCACCTGTCCCCAGTCCGCTCGTGCGTGTGCATGACGTGCAATGCAGAGCGATATGCTCACTGCAAAGTTTGCGTGCACAGTAATGCTAGAAAGGGCGCAGATAGCTGTAATTTAGCACTGACATCATGATAGCGGTGTCATTTTTTAAAGTGCGTGAGTGTGTCAGTGTGAGGTGTGTAGGGGAGTGGCGTTATGACATACATCACAGCAGCGCGTGGTCAATGTCAGAATGTCATTTACTGTCATTCATTCATTTATTCATTCATATTTTCATACCGCTTATCACAACACCTGGAAACACCCTGGGTGGGATGCCAACCCATTGCATTACACACACACACACACACACACACACACACACACACACACACACACACACACACACACGTTGCTGTTATTTTAACACACACACACACACGCTGCTGTTATTTTGTCATGTTCTGGAGCAGTTCTTGCAATAACAGTATTGTGTCGAGTCCATTTGCAAAACCCCATCAAGCGCCATAATGAAACTGGCTCTCATGAAGACCTTCCCAGGAAAGCAAGACCAAAACTAAAGATCACATTATTTCATATTTTATATTATCTTATTAGATACCATATGAAACATTTGGAGCAAAAAAACAAACAAACAAACAATATTTTGCTATTTATACAGAACACATTGTCTGTTTCATTTGGGTTTCTCATTCTATTACATCTATATAGTTGCTCTATATAGTCATTTGTATGTTCGTATGTTTATACACAACACTGCGGCGTCCCTGCATCCATCACTCCACCATGTTTCACACAAGTATGATATGATAATACTCCCACAATGCAGAATAATGCAAATATGGCCCTGGGCTCAAAAATGTCCAGATTTTGCACTATAATAAAGTTCCCACACAGCATTATAATCATTTTCACTTCTATGTTCTCCCTATATTATATTTCAAGATAGATATTTGATGATTCAGGTTTATACTTTGCATGAAGCTAAACTAAAGCTTATCATACTTATAAATTTCTTAGCCTCAGTCCAAAGATAAAAATGCCAGCATCTCAGGATTATCAATCGCTAACTTTTGAGAGCGTTGTTCAAAGGAAACAGGAAACCAGTAATGAGATCCATTCATCCAGGACCCTCTGTAGTCCAACTAGGGACTGTGGAGGCCAGTGGTGATTACTATTGTAATGCGCAGTTACACAACTACAGGCAATTTGGGAACACTGATGAACCTAATCTGCATGTTTTTGGACTGTGGGAGGAAACCGGAGCACCTGGAGGAAACCCACAGAGCACGGGGAGAACATGCAAACTCCATGCACACAGACCCCAAGGCAGGAATCAAACCCAGACCCTGGAGGTGTCGAGGCGATAGTGCTAACCACTATGCCACCGGTAACAAGATGCCAAATGAATAAATCCATTGTAGAGGGATGACACAATATGCACTCAGAGATTAGGTTTTATTTGAATTAAAAGGGACTGGAAGAATCCTGTCATGATTTGTGAATTTGTAAATCAGGTCAAGTAGCTGTCATACATGCACAAAAACATTTCAAGCATTTTGGGTTTATATCTCTTTAGGGGCAAATCTTTCTGAAATCGTTGCCCAAAATTGAAAACACAAAGAATGTACAGTGGAACCTTGGATTACGAGCATAATTCGTTCCGGAAGTGAGCTTGTATTCCAAAACACTAGTAAACCAGATCAAATCTTCCCATAAGAAATAATGAAAACTCAAATAATTCATTCCACAGCCAAAATAAAATAAAATAAATAAATACAGAAAAATATCTTTAACTTTATCTTAAAAAAAAAGTAAATCCCAACAGATAAGTGTTTCCGTTTGCGCGCGCAGGCGCCGTGTATTTGTGTGCGTATGTGTGTGTGTGTGTGTGTGTATGTGTGTGTGTGTGTATGTGGAATTAGCCCCTTCCCTCGACTCGTCTTACACAGTAAAACTCCTCTTCCCTCCCCCCACCTAGCTTTTTAAGTTTCACAACAAACACACACACAACGGAAACACTGTTTTAATGGGGAAAAAAAATCTCTCTAATGACATTCGCGTGAGTGCAGACTAACGGAATCATTGCTGTAAAGTAAAAAAAAAAAAAATTAATCAGCACCTTACCTTTCAAAAAGTATATAGTATATATATAGTTTCTGTGTAAAGCAGAGTGTGTCGGTGCCAAAAAACTTGGCACACGTAAATCAAGACATGCTCGTATTTCAAATCAAAATGTATTAAAAATCTTTGCTCGTCTTGCGGAACACTCGTAAACAGAGTTACTCGTAATCTGATTTTTCACTGTATTTAGATGCTATAGCAGCATACAGAACCTCACTTCACTGGAGCTAACAGACTGAAATTTACATTCAGGTATTTGCCAGACATCCTTATCCAGCGTGACTTAGACTACATTTTAATCTCATCAAACATCTGAGCAGTTGAGCATTTCGGGCCTTGCTCAAGGGTCCCACAGCAATAACCTGGTGGTTATGGGGTTTGAACCTGGGACCATCCAAACTATAATCCTATGCCTTAACTACTGAGCTACGCCTGATCCCCTAATCTAACCCCTTTCATCATAAATACAATGCCCTAAGTCCATAAAGTCACCCATACATCCAAAGCAAGCTCAATTAATAAAATAATAATAATAAAAAAAAAATGTACAGTACACATTATCCATTATCCGTACACATTATCTTATTCTATTACATCATTGCATTGTAAGTTATTCCATTTTGGATGAGTGTCATTCGTATGTTATGTGTCTCCACACAATATTGTGACGCTCCAGCATCCATCACTCCACCAATTATCATTATCTAAATCTGGAGTAGGTGTGATGATGATGATGATGATGATGATATGGTGTCCGCAAACATTTGGATATTTATTAGTTTACCTTTTAGAGAATTTCATGACATTTAAAGCTTTCTGCCTTTTATGTTATCATCAGTTGTGATTAAATATCTCAAGGTTAAATGCTATAAAAAAAAGAAACCTTACCAGAACCAACATGGATGATGGTGTGTTTGTTGGTAACAGAGCTGCATCTATTATACGCTCCGTCAGAGGGAAGAGAGGGCCGTGGTGGGCATTAGGGATGTGTTTGTGTGCTGGTGTGTTTGTGTGTGCGTGTGCGTGTGTGTTTTTCTGAGAGATAAAGACCTAAGCAGGGTGTGACAATGTGAAAACATCCGAAGAATGGGTGAGAATCACGGCGTGTGTCTGAGCACCTGTGTGGAAATGATATTTATACATATCCATAGATAGAGCCATTTTTGTCTTCCTATACATTACGCTTCATTCTTGCTGATGCCTTTCTGAATTATTCATAATCATGTCCCAGAAAAAAAAAATCTGCATCAAATCCTGATGCAACTGCTAACCTGGCTCACCCATGTGATATTTCCAAGGAAACCATACACCTCGTACATCCTGCAGGGATAAGCACGCTCGCCTTAAAGACGCTCTTCTGTGAGTCCATGTGAGGAAGCTAATGTGCTATGCAGACGCACACTCAGAGCAAAAGTGCTGCATCAGCCTGGAACAGTGAGGGTGTGTGTTTGTGTGTGTGTGTGTGTGTGTGTGTGTGGTATGTGTGTGTGTGGTATGTGTGAGCTTGCACATGCTCTGTCAGCACAGTGTAGGATGCAGGATTCTCCTTCACACCAGCTGTTATCCAATCCCCTTGGCTTTGACTGTGAGAGCCGAAGAAATCATGAAGGCAGGACACATGCACACGCACACGCACACACACACACACACAGGGAGAGAATGAGATAAGACAGGGAGGCAGGGAGGATGGGAGGGTGAATAATTTTAGAAACTGAAAAGAAAGACGACGCCCTTCTGTGAACTAGGAGAGGGAGAGAAAGGGAGAAAGTGGGGGGAGATTTCTTTTAGTATGCAGTGTGTGTGTGTGTGTGTGTGTGTGTGTGTGTGTGTGTGTGTGTGCGTGTGTGTGTGTGTGTCATACATATTGGTTTGCATAGCAAAAATAGCTAATATGCTTACTTAGAGATCAAGTTACTCCTTCATGTTTCATGTGCATTTTAAACAGACTATATATTCATCCAGCCATCCATAAAGCCACCCATTCCATTCATAAAGTCCTTGAGTCATCCATCTATTCATTCATCCATCCATAAACCTATCAATCAATCCCATTCATTCAGCCATCCATAAAGCCACCCATTCTTAGTCATTGAGCCAGCCATTTATCCACCCATAAGCCTATCCATTAATCCCATCCATCCATATAGCCACCCATTTATAAAGGCTTCTGTCCATCCATCCATCCATCCATACATCCATCCATCCATCCATCCATCCATCCATCCATCCATCCATCCATCCATCCATCCATAAAGTCATCCATTAAGTCACCTATGAAGCCATCCAACCCTCCATCCATCTCTCTGTCCTTCCATAAAGACATTTATTGATCCATCCATCCATCCATCCATCCATCCATCCATCCATAAAGCTGTCCATAAAGCTAAAGTCACTGATGCATCCATCCACCCATCTATCTGTCCATCCATCCATCCATCCATCCATCCATCCATCCATCCATAAAGCTGTCCATAAAGCTAAAGTCACTGATGCATCCATCCACCCATCTATCTGTCCATCCATCCATCCATCCATCCATCCATAAAGCCGTCCATAAAGTCACCCATGCATCATCCCACCCATAAAGCCACACTGTAAACCCGAATAAGCTGGCAAAACTGAAAAAGATTTGAGGTAATCAGTCATATCATATTTTTTAAGTAATGATGTTTCCAATTTTAAGTAAACAGATCTATCAGTTGTTAAGTTTGTTGTACTCAGTCATATTAATCCTTCTTTACTTGCATTATTGAGTAGCTTAACTCATACTATTTAATAGTAATTATAATTTTTTCTTAGTTGCTGCAAATCAAATAAATTGTTGGCAGTCTTTCGGCTGCTCCCGGCAATGGGTTGCCAGAGCAGACAATCCGGTCCGCACACAAGCTTGACACAGGTTTTTACAAACGATGCCCTTCCCGACACAACCCTCCCATTTTATCTGGGCTTGGGACAGACACTTCATCCAGTTGTTGAATCCGCATGGAAGACGAAACACCTACCACTGAGCCGCCAGTGCCCTGTTACCCTGATGACGTCAGACACAAAAACACTAGGCTAAATGATTTTACGTTGGTGGAACTTTAAGGTGACAGTTACTGTTACTTAAGTCCTTACAGTTACTTAAAATACCAAATTTGAAAAGTGTAATTTCTACAAACTCATAAATACCAAAAAGTTCTGAATACTCATTAAGGTCTATTAATTTTAATTAATTGTAATTATTTAAGTTAACAGTACTCAATATGTTCAATTAATTTGAGCGTTAGGGCTTACAGTGCTTCCAACCATCTATGTGTCCAGCCATAAAACCATTCCTTGGTTCATCCATCTATCCATCCATAAAGCTGTCCATAAAGTTACCCATGCATCAATCCACCCATAAAGCCATCCAACCCTCCATCCATCTATCTGTCTCTCCATAAAGCCATCCATTGGTCCATCCATCCAACCATTCATCCATCCATAAAGCCATTCTTTAGTCCACCCATCAATCTATTTATTCATCCATCCATCCATCCATCCATCCATCCATCCATCCATCCATCCATCCATCCATCCATCCATCCATCCATCCATCCAAAATCCTTCCATAAAGCCATCCATGTCTCCTTCCATCCAGCCATAAGTACATCCACCCACCCATCCATCCTTACTAGAGACTGCTTCCATGTCTCTAAAACATCTTAGCAACATTGTCCCAATACCAACAGTTAAAAATTTTTTAATCTACTGTAGTCTATATGTGTTATAAAAATGATATTATTCTAAAGTGAGCACATCAATATAACGTAATTTGTCTTACTGTCTGATCTGCTGGCTTAGATAACATTTATACCAATCAGAACCAAGAATTCAACAACACTGTGACATAAATAGTGTTATACAAAAATGCTGTGGGATCCACTTTTCCTGATTTCACTCATACAGTACTGTATGTAATGGGAACTAGCAAGTCCTAACACTTATTATATCATCTGTAGATTCTTAAAAGTGATAGTAAATGAAAGGTTATCAATTTAAATCTATAGCCTTTAAAGAGCCAGTTGGACTCCTGAGAAAGACTTAAGAAACGATTCTGCCTTGTAAGCAATGTAGGATAAAATATGCATATTGATATTCACAAGGTCACAAGAGTTATTCCATTTTTCAGGTTTAATTAATGATGCTGAGATGATTCCTAAGGACACACTCCCCATAAATAATTGATTCAGTTTAATACAACAGTAAGTCAACAGCGTGAAGAATTGGTTACCATGGATCAGCTGTAATTCAGCGGCAAAGGGATGCGCGCACACACACACACACACACACACACACACACACACACACACACACACACACACACACACACACACACACACACACACACACACTGCTGAAGGACAAACTCTGGCCTCTCAGGTCTCTGTCATTGTTATATTATTACAATGACACTGGAATGTGCATCAGGGTTGTTAGGTGTAAGTATTTTATGTACAGAGAGCAGATGTTTATAAGTATGCTTGTTCCATTTACTGTTGGTCAATCCATTCATTCAGTTTATTTTTAGATTGGATCCATCCATCCATCCATCAATCCTACTGATTTTTCTGCTACTTACAAGCAATGTTTACTGTTTCTCCTCCCACTACCTCAGCTCATTACCTCATTACCCAAAGTATTGAAATGTTTCATGTTGTCATGTTGTCACTTTGTCTCTCGTTTGCACATTTGCACGTGCACTTTATGTTGTCTCTTTTGTATAGGACTTAGGATAGGATAGTTTGTCTGTCTTGTCTGTCAGCTAATTTGGTTTCTTAGTTAACTAGTTAGTTTTGTTAATTTATGTTGTTAATTTATGTTGTATGAAGCACCTTGGTCCTGGAGGAACATTTCTAATTCATTTTCCATCCATCCATCCATCCATCCATCCATCCATCCATCCATCCATCCATCCATCCACACTTCACCTCCTGTTTATACTTTGCTATGAATTTACTTCTACTCTGTATTCATTTGTCCTTTCCCTTTCCTACCCATACATTCATCTATCAGCCATTTGTTTTGCAGAACATAATAACTAATATGCTTATGTAGAGATCAGGTTACACCTTAATGTTTCATGTGCATTTTAGTAGGCTATCCATTCATCCAACCATCCATCAATAAAGCCATCCAACCATTCATCCATAAAACCACAGATTTATAATATCATTGATCCATCCATCCATCCATCCATCCATCCATCCATTCAAACAACCATTGAGCCAGCCATCCATTTATCCATGTCAACCATTCATAAAGTCATCCAACCATTCATCCATAAAACCACAGATTTATAATATTATTGATCCATCCATCCATCCATCCATCCATCCATCCATCCATCCATCCATCCATCCATAAAGTTGTCCATAAAGTAAGCCATCTATCCTTCACTCAAACTACCCATGCATCCATCTATCAGTCATCCATCCATCCATGTCCTATTTCTTATTACTCCATGCCCATGCTTCCCATCTTGCAGCACATTTATACTTCTCTAGTCTACCATCATGTTTCTAGAAATTTCTATGCCATCCATCCATCCTTCCATCAATTCTTACTCTAATGACTTATTCTCTCTTCATTTACAGTTTGTTTGTCGATTTTTACATTTATCTATCAACCCATTCACCCATCCATGTCTCCATCTATCAGCTAATTTTTCTATTCGATTCGTCTCTGTTCATCCATACATCCATTCAGTCACTCACCTGCCCATCAGTCCATCCATCCATCCAGCACCTTAAGCCTTCTTCTGCCTATTCCTTTATTTAATCGATTCCTTTGTCTATTTCAGTCAGTTGGTCTTCCTTTATCTCTTTATTTAAATTCTCTACCATATTGAGAATAAGGGCTGCTAATCAGATATTATGCTGTTTATTCATACATAATAAACCAGTGCTGTGGAGTGATGGAGATGAGTGTTTTAGTTTATCAGACTCGTCTGCTTAGATTAGGTTGAATTGTTGCTGCTTCTAATTGAAACAGTGATTTACTGTATATACAGTAAGTTAGGCGATGATTGTATGCCACAGAAAACGCAAAAGGGACAGTTCCTGAATTACTGCACACACATGCACAGACACCTGCACTGTAATACAGACAAGGGCAGGTCATTTGGGCATTAACATTATTGTCTGTAATACAGATGGATGAAAATGGGTTGAAATGAAAATGGGAATTTGACTGCCTTAGACAAACCTACAAGGCTTCCTGTGCGAGGTGAGGAGTGATTTGTGATAGAAGTTAGATTCATTTCAGCACATGTTATGACAAAAAGTAGGTCGTTTACTTGATGTGGTAATAGCAACATTTCATCACGCGCAGCTTTAATCCTAAGAAGGGTGTGCCACATTCTGTCTGGATTTATCTTCCTCCATTACTGTCCAGTAAAGGGAAAGGCATTAGCATTCAGGCAGCATTACAGAGCAGTGCAGCTAATGCAGCTCAGGCCACCTAACCAGCAAATAGTCCAACATCATCAAAAGCATTTGTGCAAGACAATCTACTGACATCAACACTAAAATGAACTCTTATACTTAAATAGAATGAACAAATTATATAATAATAAGTAATAATGATCATCTTATACAGGCTATCTGAAGAACATCACTGGAACCTTATTGGACCCCCAGCAGTTTGCTTATAGAGCAAACAGGTCCCTGGATGATGCAGTCAACATGGGACTGCACTACATCTGGCAACATCTGGACAAGTCAGGGACTTATGCAGAGAATCTGTTTGTGGACTTCAGTTTGGCTTTCCATATAATCATCCCAGACCAACTCAGGTTTTTGTTCCTAGCTCCATCTGTCAGTAGATCACCAGTTTTCTGACAGAAAGACAACAGCTTTCCAAAGATCCGCACCATCAACACTGCTGCCCCCCCCCAGGGATGTGTTTTCTCACCACTGCTCTTTTCCTGCCACACCAATAACTGCAAACCTACAGAACCCACTGTCGAGCTCCTGAAATTTGCGGATGACAGTACAGTCATCGGCCTCATCCAGGACGGTGACGAGTCGAGGTTGAGCAGTCACAACAACCTAGAGTTGAACATGCTGAAAACAATAGAGATGATTGTGGACTTTAGGAGAAACCCCCTGCACATGCCGCCCTCACCATCATGAACAGCACTGTGGCAGCAGTGGAGTCATTCTGGTTCCACCATAGACACCACCATTCCTCATGACCTGAAGTGGGACAATCACATTGACTCCGTTGTTAAAAAGGCCCAGCAGAGGTTATATTTCCTTTATATTGAGGAAGTTAAGGAAGTTTAACCTGCCATAGGAGCAGCTCACACAGTTCTACTCGGCCATCATTGAATCCTGTGCACTTGAATAATTGTCTGGTTTGGCTCAGCTACAAAATCAGACATCAGAAGGTTACAAAGGATGGTTTGCACTGCTGAAAGGATTTTCGGTGCTCTCCTGCCCACCCTTTAAGAACTGTATATATATAAAGAAAAGGGCTCAGAAAATCACTTTGGACCCCTTATACAGTATCCAAGCCACCTTCTCCTTGACCTTTTGCAGATTGGTCCACATTACAGAGCACCAGGACAGTCAGCCACAGGAACAGTTTCTGTCCCCAGGAGGTCTACATGATGAACAGTTAAATGTTCTCCCCACTGTGCAACAAAATTATGTGCAATATGTGCAATATTCATCCATCCATCCATCCATCCATCCATATTTATCCACCTGTTCCTGTATTCATTACCTGTCCATCTGCTATTTGACTGTTTAGTCTCCGTCCATTCATCCATCCACCCATCCATCCTCACTTATCTACCTGTCCATTTATGCATTTCTATACATATCCTCTTACTCCTCTATCAGATTGCCTATTTTATTTCCAGTCCATCAATTCAACCTCTTTTATCTACTTCTCCATCTAAGTATATCTACATATGTATTTGTCATTCCATCAATTTGTCTACTTCATCTATCTTTATCCATCCATCCATCCATCCATCCATCCATCCATCCATCCATCCATCACCTTTTCACACAGTTATCCAATCAATTTCTGTATAATTATTATTAATAATATAATTATAATCGTTTAAATTGCATCATGTCCAGTATGCTCATTCATGCCCTTATCTCTGCACAATAATGATGTCTTTGTGTTCAATACATAATATACCTATAACTGCTCGGCACTTTTAGTTAACACGGTTTAGGATTGGTTCTTTCTTCCCTGAGGATTATCAATCTAATGATATCAAGTTTATTTTTCATGAATTCAGCAACTGATGTCTAACGTCATGTCAAAGTTTTAATCTCTTGTAATATTCTCTCTCACTCTCTCTCTCTTTTCAGGACCATGTTTAGATCCAATTATCTCGCCACTCTATGCCTCCTCTTTCTGGGCGTCCTCCAGATATAATTTTCTCTACTCTGCTCATTTTTCCAAACTCCATGGTAAGTTGCCACATTAGAAACTAATAACATTATGTACCCGCACAGCTTGCCAATAGAATATGTAAGCCTTAAAGTAAAATGGTATAATAAATTGAACCTATATGTGTCTTTAGGGAGCAGTGGTTGGTCTCCAGCCCCTGGAGATGCACAGCCATGGCTACAAATCAATCTGGGTAGAAAGTATCGCATTGTCGCAATTGCCACACAGGGTACCTTCAACTCCCACGACTGGGTGACCAAGTACATGCTCCTCTATGGAGACCGCTTTGATGCATGGACTCCTTACACCATGAAAGGAGGAAACATGGTAAGTCAAAATTAGTTAATGCTAATTTTTTGTAACAGAGTGAACAGAGTTGGGGCATTAATCTTTTGTCATCTTTCATGGTACTATAAGGTGCAGTGGGCCTGGACGTTTTTCTTCCAACTATATAGTTGCTTAAGATTGGACCCAAGGCAATCCACCAAAATTTGTTGTGATGCCTTTGTAATCGTTACAAATGGGCCCCTAGGTTAAGATAATGATTCCCCCCCCTATTATGTTCAATATTTTAATTAACATACCATAATCAGTTTGCATTGTAGTTTGTCACCCAAATAGAACAGTTTCCTTTCTCTAGAACTGAGGGCCTTAAGATAAAACTGTTTCGGCATAACAGTGCTCCTGTGCATAAAGCAAACTTCATGAAGATGGAGTGGATAAACTTGAGGGTCCTGCACAAAACCCTAACTAAACTCAACCCCACTGAACACCTTTGGGGTGAACTGGAACTTCACCCCAGACCTCCTTCCCCAACATCTGTGCATGACCTCATCAATGCAGTTCTTTCTAAACGAACACAAGTCCCTTCAGTCAAATCTAGTGGGAAGCCTTCTCAGAACAGTGGTGGTTATAACGGCAATGAAGGAATACATCTGGAATGGGATGCTCAACAAACACACATGAGATGGCTAGGTGTTGGTCAACATTTGGCCATGTAGTGTAAACTGGTATTTATAATGGAGACATCTACATGGACTTTCAGGTGCTTTCCTCAAAGGCTGGAACTGCGAGGATAAGGGTTGGGATTAGTATACTACCAGTCAAAAGTTTGGACTTGCTTTCCTGGGATGTTCTTCATGTGAGCCAGTTTCTTCATGTGCAGGGGTAGTTCAGTGCCTAGGGCATTGTCCTACTGACCAGGTTCAAACCCCAGCACCACCAAGTTGTGGGCCGTTGAGCAAGAGCCTCAACTGATCCCATACATACTGATGTAAAATATAAGTTTCTTTCTCTAAGGATTTCTGACAGAAATGCTTGAAGGGTTTCGCAAATGCACTTGACAATACCGTTCTGCAGACAGCTGACCTTCATGTCTTTTAATATTAACTGACTATTGTTGTTACTTAATTACATTATTTAAATTTTTTTTTTTAATCCAGTATTGTTCTAGAATGTAGAAAATAAATCAGAACCTTTGACTGGTGTGTCCCAACATTGGGACTGGTACTGTAAGTCTTAATACACAGTCCATTTGGACCCAGACCTCTTTTGCAGACAAACTTTTCTTCACTTTTACATTTGATGTTACTGCATTGTTCAGACATTATAGATTTGTTGTACACTATATGTTTGATCAAAAGATAAACTTTGATCAAAAGTCTTTCCTTTTTCTCTCTCAGACATTGCCTGGGAACTGGAACTACTACCAGGTGAAGAGAAATGTCTTTCATTACGCTTTTACCGCTAAACACCTTCGCCTCCTACCTATGGGCTGGAACACAGAAAATGGTGGAAAGATTGGTGTACGGCTCGAGGTCTATGGCTGTCCTTATGGTAAAGTTGGCTACAAAGGATGACATGCAGTGATACAATGTAGTTTTCGATACGGTTTCCTGTATCTGATTGCCTTTCTGACTTCTAGACTCATACGTGATGAATTTTGAGGGGGACGACATGGTGGCGTACTCGTTCCCTGGCGGGAGTGTAAGAACTTTGCAAGACCACTATGCTTTAAACTTTAAGACGCTTGAGAAAGATGGTGTGCTACTGTACAGCGAGGGCATCCAGGGAGATTCAATCATGCTTGAGCTGAAAACCGGACGACTCTACCTGCATATCAGTCTGGGTAAATAAAGATCTAGGGCAACAGGCATATGGATATGAGTTTTATGGAAAGCAAAAATCTTCTGTGATGATTTCACTGTCTGTTTTTACAGGAGGCAGCACAGTGCACAAAGTGGACGGCATGACCACAGTGAGGCTGGGGAATCTTCTAGACACACAGCACTGGCACTATGTGACCATCAAACGCTACGGCCGGGAGCTCAACTTCACTCTGGACAGCCAGACTGAGAGAGTCATTCTCAATGGCGAGTTTAAATACTTGGACCTGGACAAGCAGGTGAGTTCACCAGGCGCATCAATAGGACGACAAAATTGAAGTACAGATTCGGAACCTTGAAAAACCAGACACAAGATATAAAGGTTCAGAAATATGATTACAAAGTAGACAAAGAGTTTATGAAACCTTTTAGTAAATTAACAAATAATACAGTAGTATTGAGTGAAAATTCAGATGAATCACAACTGGTTTAGTATCCTGATGATGGGGACCTCTGCTGGTGTGAGGTGGAAATTTCAGGTGAAACACTGACAAATAAGACATTTAGTTCAAATAAGTGTCACTAGTACTTGAACTAGACTCATTTATTATCCATTTTGTCTTCAGATATATGTCGGCGGTGTGATCGAGAAAGACTCACCTCACCTCCCAGGTAAATTCAACTTCCGCGGCTGCTTGGAGAACGTCTTCATCAATGGAGTCAACGTCATTTACAAGACCCAGTACCAAGATCCTGATGTACGCTTTGCTCCCAAAAAGGTACTATTCGATACCAGTCTGTAGTTATCTCAAGGTCATTAATGATACAGTTGAGCTAGATGACAAGCAGACTTTAGCCAACTACCTTATCCAGAGCGACTTACATTTTGTCTCATTAAACCTCTGAGCAGTTGAGGGTTAAGGGCCTTGCTCAAGGGCCCAACAGTGGCAACTTGGTGGTGCTCGAAAAACCCTTAAACCCTTTTCTTTCTTTATAGAAAAAGATGCACTACACATGCCGTGACCTCCTTTGGAGACCCATGTCCTTCGCGGGGCCCAACAACTACCTCCAGGTGCCTGGGTTCTTCCGAAAGAGCCGACTGGCGGTAAAGTTCAAGTTCCGGTCTTGGGACTACACTGGATTGTTAATGTTCACCAGGTTTGCTGATGATCTGGGCTCTCTGGAGCTTGGATTGAGTGAGGGGCAAGTCAACATCACGCTCACACAGCCAGGGAACAAGAGACTCCGCTTCGCTGCAGGTAGCATTCACATTTGACCACTGATTGCTCAAATGCGAGGCCCCAGTTTCCAATTGACTGTCATAATTTAAAGACTTTAAGAAGACTCCTTGTGAGACAGATCATGCTAGTTGATTTTATCAGTGTGTCCAATTTTATAATTGTTGGATTATAATTTTGGGTTTGTGTGTTTGTGGTTTGTGTGGGTCTATATGTTCTAAAAGAATAGACTTGAGAACGCACCTAGAGGTTGGCTTTCTCTATAAAATATTCGCGGTTGAGAAGCAATGTAATAAAAAAAAGGTATTTCTTTGGCTGAGCTGTGAGCTATCCAAGATTAACAGCAGGTCTACTCAGGATGGGCTATGCCGCCTCAGGATATACTTTATATCAAAGCTGAACCATTTAGGGCATTAAAGCAAGACACTAAACTCTATCTACTACTTGCCAGACACTGTAAATAGAATAAGGCTGGAGTAATGTACTTTGACATTATTTTCCTGGTAAGGATATTGACAGTAAGGCAGTCAGCTAGCAAGTGTCTCATCAGTTTAGCAGGTTAATTAAAAAACAACAAACTTTTTTGCTGTTGGAGATGCTCCTAACTACAGTAGGTTCCTAAATGCAGTTTTTTGGATTTAAAGTTCTAGGCTTAAATGCTGTTCAGAACATTTTGATTAACAAAGGTTTCACCTAAAAAGATTCACATTGCTAGGATACCAAAGTTATGCTTGCAAACTATATGTCTAAAGAATCATATGGACCTAACAGTGAACCTTGTTGGACGTTACAGTATTTTAGGGGAAAAAAAAAAAAAAAATCTCAAAAAGTTACACACTCAGTAAAATCAAATAAAATCTAAATCAGGAAGGGTGCTGTACACGATGTGGTCAAAAGTATTGGCCCCCATATGGCCCTCCCCAGACTTTGACCATAATGCCTCCGGAAGCCCAAAAGTGTATAAAATCACTTTCTTGTCCCTAAGTGGCGCAACGGTAAGACACTTGCCCTATCATCTGGAGATCGCTAATTCGAATCCCAGGTGATGCTGTTGCCAGCCGGGAGCCTATAGAGAGTTCTGATTGGCTGAGCTCATCTTCCGAGTGTGCTACGCTGCTCTCGATGGGGCATAAGCATCGGTTCAAAAAGATGCAGTTGACTAGTAAATGAGGGAGGGGGGGGTGCCATAATAATTGGTAGGAATTGACTACAACTAAATAACAGAGAAAATCAGGAAAATCCTGAGAAAAAGATTTATATATCAAAAACAAAAAGCAAAAAGACTCTGTTTGCTGCAGCATTAAGCTTTCCCTTTAATACGAATTCAGAACTCATCCTTATGCCACAGATTCTTAGTTTAATGTGCATGTTCATCACCAATCATTTACAAACCATCACTCCACTGTCTCACTTAGTGTTGTTTGTTTTTAGGATATCGTTTAAACGATGGCTTCTGGCACACGGTGGATCTTGCCGCCAGAGACAACTTGCTGTCTGTCACCATTGACGAGGATGAGAGCTCGCCGCTGAAGATCACCAACCCGTTCGCGGTTCGCACTGGAAACACCTACTTCTTTGGCGGTAAGTCACGACAGTAATATATATGTATTTTAATGAGCTAGCAGAGCATAAGTCAGATGACTGGTCTTGATTTTGGCTCAGGCTGTCCTAAGACCAACAATACAGCACGCTGTGTGACCAAGCTGGCACGCTTTCACGGGTGCATGCAGCAGATCTTCGTAGATGACGAGCCTGTGGACATAGACGTGATGCTGCAGAGGAAATGGGGCCGATACACGGAACTACTTCTGGGGACATGCGCCATCACTGACAGGTGTGTGTGTGTGTGTGTGTGTGTCCGTGCAATTCCTTCCTGGTGGGACTTCTGATTTTTTTTTAAACAAAATTGACAATGAAATATATGCAGCCTGAGAAGTATCTGAACAATGTAATTTCAGCTATGTGTTTCTGAAAGTTGCTGGCAGAGGTGCTGGTTTACTTCAGAGAGCAATAATAATAAAAGTAATAGCATCCATCACTCAGAAGCAACACCTTTAGGACAAAACACATTTATATTCTGTGTAAACACTAGAGAGCTCCAAGTCTGTTCCTGATATATGTGTATGACTAAATAGTATCTAAGAAAAATATATCCATCTTGTAGATGTTTGCCACACAATAGGGATTATAGTTAATGTTTTTCATAGAGGGAAAAAAGTCATGTGACATAAAGTCATCGTAAAACATACACTACCCTGCCAAAAAAAAAGTGGCAGAAATTAATATTATATTAACCACCTATAGCTTTGATTACGGTCTATATTTATCACGGCATTGTTTCAACCACCTCATCCAACCTCATAACATTTATTTCCATCTGGTAGTTGCCTGAATTTTTTGCTGAGATTGTTTTATCATATAGATGACAGGAGAGCCAAGCAGCTTCATCAAGTCATCCCAAATATTTTCAATAGGGATAAAGGGGTTTTGCATCCTGGAATATGCCTGTGCCATGACAGAAGAAAATGAAAAAATGTGTATGAAATGTGTGAGAAAATATGTATCAATGAAAATGATCAGATTGTCCCTGATTCACACGTTGAGGGCGATGATGGCATGGAAAAAATCCCTCTCCCTGAGATGGCAATATGAAGAAACCTAGTGAGGGACCATCCTTATTTGGCTGATAACAGACACAGTGTAGCAGGAATTGTTGTGCAGTCACACTGTGTGTTAGGCAACTGGTAGTTCAAAATAACAGATGATGTCTTTAAGTTAATATGGAGTCCAGTTCATTATTGGAAGCTCAGGTAGACTATAGGAAAGTACAGTCCTGAACTATTGAGCGACTATAGGCACAAGTCCTTAAGTGGAGGAGTGGATGGTCAAGTGGAACCGTCCCCAGTCACCACACATATCCCAAGCAGACCACATGGGGCCTCCATGCGATGAGATCTCCAGTCAGAAATGGGGCACCAGGACAAGTCAGACAAGTGTGGCAAACATCTACCAGGGCACCAGGAAAAGTCAGACAGGTGTGGCAAATATCTACCAGGACCCTCAGGTCCCTCCGCCTTCTGGACCTGTCTGACTCATCCTTGGGCAGATTATTGACTCATCTGGATTATTGGCAACTCAGGAGTGACATGTGTGGCTCAACAGAGAGAGACAGGGAGAGAGATGAGAAAAGAAGAGAAGAGTAGGGAAGATAACAATTAGGTATGGTCACAGTTCATATAAAGTGAATTTATATTTAGTGCGGAGTGCAAGCAGGGACTCCGACAGGAATAACCAGTCACTTCACCATCAATACACCTAAGTGATCAATGAGAGTGAGGAAGACAGCATCTAAACATACCAGTTCACCATAATACTTTACTTCCATGAGTCCCCCTGATCTGCTCCTTTACCCAAGACAAATGCCTAAATAAATAGGTTTTTAGTGTAGACATAAACATGGAGTCTGTGTCAAAGTCCCAGACATTAATTTGAAGGTTATTCCATAACCTTGGGTCTTTGTTAGAAAAAGCTCTGCCCCCTGCTGTGATTTTCATAATACACAGTGCTGACAAGCAGCCTGCATCCTTTGATAAATGTAGGTGTGGTGGATTCAGTTCACTCGGGTACTGTGGCGCGAGACCATTTAATGCTTCATAGGTCAAAGGTAGTGTTTTTAAAATTGATTCGAAATTTCGCTGGGAGCCAATGCAGTGTGGATAAGATAGAGGTGATGTACTCAAATATTCTGGTTCTAGTGAGGTCTCTCGCTGCTGTGACTGGACTAACTGGGGATTGTGTATGCACATAGTTAAACAACCAGACAGTAAGGTGTTACAATAGTCCAACCTAGAGGTGATATTATCATGAACAGAAACTTCTGTTTTGTCAGGATTAAATAGAAAGAAAACTAACAAACATCCAGTCTCTTATGCTGTTGACACATTGCTCAACATTTTTTAGCTGGCTTTTCTTATCTGGCTTTGCTGAGACATACAATTGTGTGTCATCAGCATAACAGTGAAAACTAATACCATGCTTACTAATTATGTTGACCAGAAGAAGCAGTTAAGAAGAAAATAGCAGTGGACATAAAACCGAACCTTGTGGAACACCTAACTCCCATTGTGAACATGCAGAATAGTCCCTATTTAAATCTACAAACAGATAATGATCACTCAAAGAGGATCTGATCCAGGAGAGGGCTGTTCCCTTAAGTAGTCCCTTCTTCAGTAGTGATTAGTACTGAAGAAACAAATGCATCTTGAGTCGTCGTTTAAAGGCTGTCAAAGACTAAGCTGTACAGACATCTAGAGGAAGTTCATTACACCACCAATGTGCCAGAAAAGAAAAGAGTCTAGAGATTATTGTCTTCCTTGATCTCTGAGCTGTGGTGAGACCAGGAGAGCAGTGCTGGAGGATTGGAGGGAACAATCATGCGTGGTGTGATTAGAGCTGAGAGGTAAGTGGGTGCTGGCCATTTTTAGCTTCGTAGGCAAGCATCAGGGTTTTGAATTTGATGCGGGCAGTTACAGGAAGCCAGTGCAGGGATCGGAGAAGTGGGGTGGTGTGGGAGAACTTGGGAAGGTTAAAAACGAGACGTGTAGTTGAATTCTGGATTAGCCGAATATAGGATCTAATTGTTAATGATTTGGCAGAAGAGATTAGTGAAATTAGTAGAAATTTTGCTGTAGAAAGTAGCAAGTCAGTCTTCAGCTGACTTCATTTTTTGCCACATAATGTTCAGCCTATACCTGAGCAACTGAGGCAACCCCAGATCAAGACACTGCCTCCAGAGGCTTGCACAGTGGCCACTATTCATGATGGGTGCATTTACTTCTTACCCTGACGCACCCATCACTCCGGAAGAGAGTCAATCTGGACTCATCAGACCACTTGATTCTTTTATCTTTATTCTCCCTAGAAAACCGAAGCCTTTTTTTCTGAAGCAAGTGATTTTCTTATGGACACAGTTGTTTAATCCCAATCCAATGAGTTCTCATCAGATTTTTCTGACCGTACTTCTTCCGTGAAGTCGCTGGTTCAGCACTATCCTTCTATGTTTTAATAATGTGTTGGACAGTTCTTAACTCGATTCCAGTAATTTCAGCCAAAATACTCTTAGCAGGTTTCCTTGCTTGATCCAGCACAAAAAATGTCCCTTTTGAAACAGTAACATCTATTCCATGACCACAGGATAAGTATGTCTTCTGACAGGATTGTCTAAGAAATGAGAACCGACAGTACTCAATGCATCAGGTATGATGAAAGGTTTGTTGCCATCTGGAACATATTAATAATTGCACTGGTTATGAAATCAAAGGCTCTTACATATTTGCTTAATTTGCTTAAATCCAGTAAAAAAAGACACGATATCAATTCTGTTTACTCTGTACATACACTACATAAGCTATAAAATGACTCATATGTACTGTATGGCTCTTAGACAGGGTAATTCTGACTGTTTTAAGTGAGTCAGATCATCTGGCTTTCCAATAGGCTCATCTGACTTCAGTTGATTAATTTGGTTTCCAAAATGCAAATCACTGTTATTTTCTGAAATAATAATTTGACCCTGTGATTCTTTTCCTTCTTTGCGTCATGATTGAACATATTCTAGTGAACCAAACATTACACTGAATGTTTTCAAAACTGTTTTTAATCATTGTTTAATAAACATGAAATGATACAGTGAACGTACATACAGCACAGTAAGCATCCCTGCATGTTATTGATGGTATTGTGCTACTGTGTGTCTCCTTCATGGAGCTATTTATATGGACAATTATTTCTAATGATACACTGAACACATACAAAATGTCTTCCATCATCCATCCTTTTATGCTGCGTGATTCAAACAGCTGCGATCGTGACACACACACACACACACACGCACACACACACACACACACACACGCACACACACACACACACACACACACACACACACACGCACACACACACCCGTTCATGCAGACGTTAAAAGACGGTTTTCATGAAAGCAGCTTGATTAAATGCTACTACACGAAGGAAAGCATTTGCCTACGTCCACACACACATACAGACACACACACCACAGCTGATTTGAACATGCCTAATTGAGCTGACTCATTGCTGAACATCTCTAGAGGCACATTCTCAGCATAACAGTGTCACTGACGTGGTGGTGGTACAGATTGTGGAAATTGCACAGTATATAAGTAATCCTCACTGCATCACTTTATATCCATATTAATCACCTGTATATACAGTATATAGTGTATACAGCTCTGGAGAACAAACTAAAATCCACTGCAGCATAATTAGTTTCTTATGTTTTATTTATTTATTTGTTTGTTTGTTTGTTTATTTTTACAGCTGCTTATGTTGATGAGCTGAACTGAACAGTTTTCTTCCATTTCTTGGAATAATATTTCTCCTAAATTCAAAACATAACTATTATTATTTAGAGTGTAGGTTTAAAGGAAATGACATCATCACAACACATCAAAATAACGCAAGATCATGCAATATTTGCAGAGCCTTAATAACTCAAAGAAAAACAAAAAAATGCAAATAATTTGTAAGCAAATTGTGTTAATGCTTTGGCTAAAATACTTTCAGAAATGAGTATTTGGTGGAATAATCCCAATTTGCAGTTACACCTTTCATGCGTTTTGCACCCCCCGTCCCCCAGTTTTTCACATGGCTGTTGGGGAACTTTATATCACTTATTTTGCAAAAAAGTAAACAGATCAGCTTTGCTTGATAGTTTGTGACCATCCATCTTCCTCTTGATGACATCCCAGAAATTGTCTGGGTAGATTAAAGGTTACAAAGATAAAGGAGAAATTCTTTGTGTTGTGCTCCATAGTAATAAAAGAAAACTCTCCATCGTCCTTTGTTCACCTGAGAACCATGGCTTACTCATGTCTGGCTTACGCAGGATTGTATATCAGTTTTCATGCTGCTTAAAAGCATCGTTGTGCAAATATAGCCTTGGTACACAGCTCCGGAAATAAATCACTGACTTTCCGTTCCGTCCCGAGCTCGCTGCTATGTCAGCCGGGCCAAAGTGGTTGATTTACGAGTTGGTGTTTTACAGGTGCTCTCCAAACCCATGTGAACACGAGGGCAGGTGTATTCAGTCCTGGAACGACTTCCTGTGTGTTTGCAACAACACCGGCTACAAAGGGGAGGTGTGCCATAACTGTAAGTGTTATAGCCACAACATGGAAATGCTCTCGTATTCCGTTTGTCTATGCTCATGATGTCCTCCTGTTCTCAGCCGTCTATAGGGAGTCGTGTGAGGCGTACAGACTGAACGGAAAGTACTGGTCAGGCAACTACACCATAGACCCGGACCTAAGCGGCCCACTCAAACCTTTCACCGTTTACTGCAAGATGAAGTGTAAGATGAATTTTTGTTTTCATTTATCATGCTGTCATAGACATTTCATTTAGTTGCTAGAAAGTGACAAACCTTGAAGTATTTAGCATAGCAGCTAAGTAGAGCATACTACTAGTCACATCAAGTCAGATCAACTAGACAATGTAAGACTACGAAGTACAGTGGAACTGTACAGTTGGATTACAAACATAATTCATTCCGGAAATGGTCTCGTACAGTATTCCAAAACACTTGTAAACAAATCAAATATTCTCATAAGAAATAATGAAAACTCAAATAATTCGTTCCACAGGGCCGTTACCTTTTAAAAAAAAGTTCAAATAAATACCAACAGATAAGTGTTTCCGTTTATGCACGCAGGCGCCGTGTATTTGTGTGTGTGTGTGTGTGTGTGTGTGTGTGGAATTAGCCCCTTCCCTCGCCTCATCTTACACAGTAAAACTCCTCCCTCCCCCCCACCTCGCTTTTTAAGTTTCACAACAAACACGCACACAATGGAAACGCTGTTTTAACGGGATAAAAATAAATCTCTCTAATGACACTCGTGTGAGCACAGACTAACGGAATCACTGCTGTAAAGTAAAAAAAAACAAAAAAAACAATGAACCATCACCTTACCTTTGAAAAGAATCCCGACAAAGTTTCTGTGTAGAGCAGAGTGTGTGTGTCTGTGTGAAGCCAGGGAGGGGGGGTGTAAAGGCGAGAGAGTGTGTGTGTGTCGGTGTGTGTGTGTCGGTGTTAAAAATTCTGCACTCGTAAACCAAGACATGCTCGTTTTTCAAGTCAAAATAAATTAAAAATCTTTGCTCGTCTTGCGAAACACTCGTAAACCGAGTTACTCGCAATCCGAGGTTCCACTGTATACAGAATGAACAATGCAACAATGGCTTTAAGATGTGCAGCAGAGCTTTGGGGTTCAGTGGTCGATTCTGCACTTTGGTTATAGCTTAAGCCAAGTTTCACCATTGGGTTCCCTTTGGGTTTTTTCCCTCCTCCCACAAATGTGCCAATCTAAATGACTTACTCTAGTTGTGAATGAGTGTGTGTGAGATATCTTGTGATGGACCGTGCTCCAGCCAGAGTTTCTGGGATTGGCTCCAGATCCATCATGGCCTTGTAAAGGAGAAGGCAGTTGCTGAAGATAAATGGATGAATGAATAATGCACAAGGGGCAGAACTGAGATGCAGGTAGTCTTAATTTAGGATGGGTGAACCACTGAGTAGCATTAGGATCAGAGCACTGGCATTAGATCAGATTCCTATTTTTAAGGCAAAGTTTTACTACATCCCACATATATGTATCTTTATAGTTATTATACTGAATATTTTCAATACATGGGGTGCAACATATAACCTAGCACCTAGAACCTAGTAAATATTTGTTGTTCATTTAAAAAATTTAATATCGTTTTAATAGCTGATGACATAAATACCTTTAGTAGGTTATTATTAAACCATATGAGCCCAGACCCATTTCTACTTTCATGTACATTATGGAGCATATAATATGAGATGAGATGTTATTAAATAATCGGAATTGTTAAATGGGATGAGACATACTTTCAGCAACAAAAAACTAGCTTATTAAAATGAGCTAGTTCTCTCAATTGTGCTTCTTGGGGAGTGGCGGCTCAGGTGGCTCAGGCTCTAGGGTGTTGATTTAAGGATTTGAGGATCTGGGTTCAAGCGGTCGGTGGATTGCGACACTGCATACTACCCAGCCTCTGTATGCAGTGCCAGTCCCCAAGCCAGATTAGAAAAAATGGAAGGTGTTGCAGCAGGAAGGACATCTGGCGTGCAACCTGTGCAAATCGGATAGTCTGTTGTGGCAACCCCTTGACGGAGCATTTGAAAGAAAGTTTTTGTCAACTGTGCTACTCCAGCACACCACCATTAAGGATGGGTATCAATGGGTATACAAATTCACAGATTGTCACATGACTGCAGCAGAATATTCATTAGAGGTCACTAAGGGATGTCATGAGTTAAAGTCAAAGATAAAGCTGAATATAGTACTTTCCAGAACATTTGAGACACCTTATGGGCTACATGTTTAGCCTAAATTTAAACTTTCTGTCTTCGAATACTTCCAAAACCTCTATCTTTCAATAATAATTGGTTTAATATCCATTGTATGCATAAACAATTTATTCACACTTAATCGATGTCCTAAAGATGTCTGTGCACTCAGCCTATTTTGCACGTGAAGTGTGTTTTGCGATGCTATTGTTAGCGAAATGAGACAGCTCGAGCAATTAAGCAAACCCATTTTCTATGGAAGGCTGTGTAATGAGCTAATCAAGTGCTCGCAGACTAAACACGTGTCGGTCTGCTCACACCATTCAAAGGAGTCATGCTTAGTCATTTTTCCAATGCTTATCTGTTTCACATTCATATTTTAATGTGGGTCACATTATTAAATTGTCTTTGTGAAAAAAGTCTCAGCAGACTGATCTTTATTTAATATCTATATGCCGTATGTGGATTCTTTCTGTCTTTCTTGTTCGCCAGTAAATAAAGCCTGGACGATTATCGAGCACAACCGCCTGGAGAGAACCAAAGTGACCGGCTCCAGCTTGGAACGGCCTTATATAGGGGATGTCCAGTACGTGAACGCCTCGTGGGATGAGGTCACTGCTTTAGCCAACACGTCGCTATATTGCGAACAGTGGATTGAGTTTTCTTGTTACAAGTCCCGCCTTCTAAACACTCCGCGTAAGTATCTGAATGTATGACCACAGGATGACCTCAACAAAGCAAGTATTTATTTAAAAGCATTAGATTTATGTACAGTACAATACGTGTTGCAAGGAACAAGTCCGATGTTCCTAATGTGATAGTAACTGGCCAAACACTGGATTATGATTATGATTAATCATAATAATGATTACGATTCCCTTAGTTTGTGCTGTAGCTAGTTATAGTTGATTAAAATTATACTATGATGCGCTATGTAGACTCTTGTGAAAATGGCTGATGTTATTTTAAGAAAGCAAGTTAGATACGAATTTTAACATATGGGGCAGATCAAATACTGCTCCATTATCACCACTCTGCTTCGTAACATACCGTGTCCTGTTTCAGATGGAAGGCCTTACACTTTTTGGATTGGTCGGCATAACCAGAGTCATGAATACTGGGGCGGGTCTTTCGCCGAGAGTGGGAAATGTGGCTGTGCCATCAATCAAACCTGCACCGACCCCAAATTCTGGTGCAACTGTGATGCGGACTATCGCCAATGGTGAGAGACATAAAGAGGTAGAATGAATGATGAATGATGATATGAATGCATAAGTGAGTGTAATTCAATAATACATAGAATCATGATACATTAGCAAAAAATACATGATGAATATTAAGGAAAGGGAGGTTTAAGGGAAGCTAATGTAAAAAAGACTTTTTTTTGGTTGTCAATTTTAGATATGCAGATGGGTCCACAGTACAGTATGTGTGTGTTGTTTTCCATTTTTCTTCTGGTTGGGTCTTAAACAAGCCAATTAGATTTTCCCCCTTACTGTATGTGACCTCATTAATCAAAACTCTGATCAGCTCCTCCAAGCTCTGCCATCCCTCTTCAGCTACAAAAGTCAAGATTACTCAGCTAAGAAAGGCTAGGTTAGACATTAGCCATTAGTGGCTAACTGCTAATACCTAAATAAGGCTTCTTAAGCTCTTAGTTGTGCTTAAACGTTTATATTGCACAAGGTAGGATACACCCCGTACAGGATGACAATCCATCACGGGGCACACACAAAGACAAACACTCATTCACACACTACAGGCGATTTGGGAATGCTAATTAGACTAATCTGCATGTCTTTGGACGGTGGGAGGAAACCAGAGTACCTGGAAATAAGCCACAAAACATGAACTCTGTGTACACAGCCCCCGAGGCGGGAATCGAACCCCGGACAGTGCTAACCACTAAGCCACTGTCATCATATATTGACACTTTTATATGCACATAATAGATCATTTGCTAACCAAAACCTTTTTCACCCTTGTTTTGGCCATCAGACATGTGGGGAGGTTACTTTCTGGTTACTGTAAAATACGCTTCCACAAAGTGGCATGCAGGGGCAGTTCTTTTAAAGTGACAGATTTAGCAACAGCTAACGGCTAAATCTAGCAATTTAGCTAGAATTTAGCAACAGCTAAATCTGAGTTGGAACAATAACCTGGAACAATACAGTAACAATACAGGCATATTTTGGAAACTTGTTTTAAAAACAGCATTATAGTTCCACTTTCAATTGTATTTGGGGATGAAGAATATTTGCAAGGGCTTATTGTTCATCACACGTGCTAATTACTCGGGTTTGTTTGTTAAACAGGTATGCAGATAAGGGGTACTTGATGTTCCGGGACCATCTGCCTGTCAGGAGAGTTGTAGTCGGTGACACAATCCGCCCCGGCTCAGAGGCTCAGTTCAGCCTCGGACCACTGCGTTGCTCGGGAGACAGTGAGTAACAATTGGTGTATAATTATCTTTTATGTTCCTTACCAGATTATTTCAACTGGCTTCTCTGGAATTTCAGAAGACTATTTAGTGCTCATGTCTTGCTCTTATAGGGAGTATCTGGAATACGGTAGCCATTACCAAGCCCACCTATATGACATTCCCCACCTTTAAACCTGGCACCAGTGCTGACATCACCTTCCACTTTAGGACCTATCGCACCAACGGGGTCTTCCTGGAAAACTCTGATGACCATTTGCGCAACTTCATCAGGGTTGAGCTAAACTGTGAGATTTAAAAACAATAAAAAAAATTATGAAAATAATTATAATGATAGAAAAATGCATATCTGTAGGGGGTTCATATTCAATAGTACTAAACATAGCACAGATTCACAGCTCTTAATCTTTATCTCTTATCCTTTTTCTTTCAGCCACTACCGAGGTGGTGTTCATCTTCATGGTAGGTGACGGGATTAGGAACGTGACCCTGCGCACCACCAAACCTCTCAACGATAATGAGTGGCACTACGTGGAGGCTGAGATCAATGTCAAAATGGCACGGCTCAAAGTGGACTTCTATCCTCCGGCTATTCACAAGTTCCCTGGCCAAACCTACATCACCATGCAGTTCACTCAACCCCTGCTCGTAGGTGCGAATGCAAGTTATTTTGCTTAACAGAGAGGTACATTTAGAAAAGCTTCAGTTCGCCCACGGTGATGCGGTTTATCCAGAAGATTCCAGAGTGAACTGCAAACAAAACAGTGAATAAAATACATGAAATGCAAGACTTACAGAAATGCAAGACTCTGAAGACTTACTTTGATTACTTACTTTGATTTATGCAATGTTTGCAGGTGCTGCAAATCACACTCTCAGGCCCTTCTTGGGTTGCTTGCGTGGCCTGAGAATGAACGGTGTCCCTGTGGATCTGGAGGGGAAGGTAGACGAGCGCACTGGGATTCGGAGGAACTGCACTGGAGCGTGTCTTAACGCCTCCATCCCCTGCAGAAATGGAGGGCAGTGCATCGATGGCTACGCCTCATACTCCTGCGACTGCAACAACACAGCCTTCGATGGATACTACTGCCAATTAGGTGAGTCCTTCCCTTCTTTTTTTTCCACGGATTGTCATCACAGAGGTCCAATCTAAGAACAAACTCAGTTGTATAACTCGTTTCTGGTCTCAGATATAGGAGCATTCTTTGATGTGGGTGCTTGGCTACGCTACGACATCCGTACAGAGCCCATTTCTGAGGACGCCTGGTGGGCTAACTTCTGGATTGAGCCACACTGGCATAACTTCACGCTGGGCTACAACACCACCACAGATGACATCGAATTCAGCTTCAGCACTCAGCAGACTCCGGCCGTTCTACTCTATATCAGCTCCTTCCACAAAGACTACATCGCTGTACTGCTTAAGAAAGATGGTACACACTCTCCTATCTAAATTACAAAAACTTTGACCAAAATAATATTGATGGACAGGACTACACCTCCAGGGTGCCTGGTTGATTCCCGCTTTGTGGTCTGTGTGCATGGAGTTTGCATGTTCTCCTTGTGCTTGGTGGGTTTCCTCTGGCTCCTTAGGGTACTCTGGTAGATTAGGTTTACTGGCATTTCCGAATTGCCTGTAGTGGGTGTTGTGCAATGAATGGTGACTGGAGGTTCCACTATGCTTGTAAACTGGGAGTAAAGAAATAAAGTCACCATTGGCCTGCACAGTCCCGAGTTGTCCTCCTACTACAGAGACTACAGAAGTTGCTAGATGGATGGATGGACAGAACTAATTCAGGCTTGAGACCACACCACCCAAGAAGCACTTAAAATCATTTAAACAATTATCATTGGGATGGGTAAGAAATAATATCTGTTGATGTTGTCATTTCCTGTCCAGGTACCCTCTCCTTGAGGTATCGTCTGGGTTTGTTAACACACAAATTTCAGCTGACCACCAGAAACCTGGCTGATGGCTTCCCTCACTTTGTCAACATCACCAGGCACAACTACACCGTATGGACCCAGGTATGATTTATAGTGCATCGCAAATATTTTAAAAATGTGTCAGTTTAAAGTAAGTCTGCAGCATCCTTATATATGTGTATGATAAAACGTAGGTGTCTTTCAGGTGGATTACATGGAGCCGTGGGTGGAGAGATTAACTCCTGGGGAGATTCCCAGATTTGACTCACCGAAGAGTATATTTCTTGGACGTGTTATGGGTAAGATAACGATTGTTTGTCGTATTGTGTTCTTTACAAGCATTGACACATTGAATCATTAAAAATGCAATATGGAATTTGACCATTGAAGAACTCTTGAGTAGAACGTTGTTCTTGCAATCTGTTGTTCTTATCTCTAAGTACAGCAGCATTCTGGAATTTGCTTGATCTGAAGGTGTTGATACGTTTTTTTTAAACTAGCAAACACAACCCCTCCAACCAAACAGATTTAAAGACTTGTATAATTATTTACCTGGTGAAATTTTGGAAAATTTCCTTTTAAAGCAGTGTTTCATAAAGCATGGGCCATGGCCCCCTGGTGGGCCATGAAGGTACTACAGGTGAACAACATGAGGTCATTTAAAATAGATCAATAAAAACGTAATTCTTTTATTTTTATTTTAATATATATTCTATATTTTAATACTTAAGCCACCGCTCATTTGTTTATATGAAATTCAATAACCTAAAGAAATTAGTTTTTACTGTGACAAGCTGCAAAGTGCTTTATGCCTAATGATGCAATTTAAAGATCGATCTATTCCAACCATTTAGTATTCAGCATCACAGCATACTAATCACTTATTTGGTTGAACTTGAATGCTAATATGCACGCTACAGGGGTATGGGGCGCTCAAGTCAAACCGGGACTAAGTGGTCCCTTAATTTTTTAAAAAGCATGATGAGTTTAAAAATGCTAAATTTTGAGTGCCAAAGGCACATACTGTACTAGCATATTGCTGCTTTAAAGGCTTTTTCTCACAATTAACTGATTATGTTTCATTAAAATGTATGGTGTGATTTAAACTCCTAATGATGCTTCTTTCTGCTGATTTTTCTCAGAGGTTGGCGATATCGATTATGACATTCAGAGACACAACAGTCCGGGTTTGGTAGGCTGCATATCAGGGGTGCGCTATAACATCTTTGCACCACTTAAGGCGTATTTCCGACCCAACGTTACCAACCCACCGGTCACCACCCAGGGTTATGTGGTGGAGTCGAACTGTGGTGCGTTCCCTCCTGTCTTAGGCTACGTACCCTGGGAGGACGACCCCTGGTTCACTGGACTGTGTAAGATTATACAGTACATATTCACCACCCATAATGACCCACCCAAAATATATATATTTTTATATATATTTAACTTAGTGGCACGGTTTTTTTTTCTTTCACTTTTTATGATTTACATAGTAACGCAAATTCCTTCAAACATTGCTATTGTGTAAATTTCGCTTTGTGTTTAGCACATGTCCATCAGAATCACAATCTTTAAGCAAGCAGGATATTAATATATATCAATATCTTTGCTTTTTTTCAGTCTTCTATTATATTCATGATGACGTGACTCCACCCTGGATGACGTGTAAGTGTTCACAAGTTCCACATGTTTACTGTTTATTCAGATACAACGGTATATGTAGATTTGATGAAATGTCTCTGCTCTGCTTGATATAGCGCCTGAAACATAGTATGTTCCTAATTTACCCAGTCAGACTATAAGAGCATCCCTAATTCTTCAAAAGAATTTTGATGTACAGTCAGGACCAAAAGTTATTGGATAATTACAGATTATTTTCGCTTCTGTACACCATCATCAATCATAGATTTTAACAGAAGCAATTAATATATATTTAAGGAGATTTTTAGCTTTAGGTTTTATGGTTTAAAATTTTATTAACCGTTCAGGATGTACAGTCCCCGAACTTTTCCAGTGTTAAAAGTTATTGAACAATTGACTGATAAATAGCTTGATGTGGCCTATTTCATAGATATTTCATGATCAATTAACGAGACTAAAGTCTGGAGTTGATTCCAAGTGTTGCATTTGGTGCTGGTTCAGGTGAACTTTCCTATGCAGACCATAAAGATATTTATGCAGGTGAAGAATTCAAAAGAAATGCAAAATTGACTTTAATATAAAAAGAGGACATTGAACCACAGAGCAATGGTCCAGGTTTTTTTTTGTGCCTTCTTGTTAGCCCAGGTAAGCTGTAATCTTAGGATGTCTCTGGCTTCATACGAGAAATGCAACAGTTTTAGCTCATTTCCTGAAGATGTGTGTGTCGTGGCTCTTACTGCACTTTCTCCAGCCTCGCTCTACACCTTGTAAAGTTCTCACAAATTCTTGAATCGGCCTTGCTTGACAATATTCTTACGGCTGCAGTCATTCTTGTTGCTTCTGCACCTTTTCATACCACACTTTTGGTTTCCAGTCAACTTTCCCATGAAAAGGCTTTGATACAGCACTCTGTGAGTAGCCACCCCGTTTAACGATGATCTTCTGTAGCTCACCCTCCTTGTGGAGGGTGTCGATAATCATCTTCTCCATGATTGTGTTTGTATGTACTGAACTAGACTGAGACATACATGGTAATGTATGAATAGCAGTTTACCCAAACTTAAAATGAAATATTTTAATATTTTGAGATACTTGAGTTTTGACAAAAGTATGATTCTAATTGTTGTAATGAAATGGATGCATTTGGAACCAGTCAAGAACAGAATGCCAGATTATAGTTTATTGAAAAAATTCAAATTGTCTAATCATTCCTGATATAAGATTAACTTTTACTAGAAAGACTGGAAGAGAAGAATATGCAAAGGAAAGGACGGGCTTATGTTTCAAAGCACATCACTTCATCATCATCATCATCATCATCATCATCATCATCATATGTGGTTGAACCAGTGTTACAGCATGAGCACGTAAGACTGCCAACGTTACTGGCTCACTGGAGTTTATTGATGATGTGACGCAGGATCAATTCTAAAGTGTACAGAGCTCGACTTCCTGCTCAGATTCATTCAAGTGCTGTAAATCGTACAGCACGCTGCTTCAGGGTAGAGATGAATAATGAACGGAAAGAGCCTATAGAAGATCAAGTGAAAAAAAAAAACAAATTCGTCAATGGAAAAAGCAACAACATGGAATGTTCTTAAATGACCTCAACTGAACAGAGCTGTTTTTTTTTTTTACTTAATTAAGACAATACTGACGACAAAAGACTCAAACAAGTGAACTGAAGGCAGCTGCAGTAAAGCAAAGGCAAAGCAACTCAAGGGAGGAAAGGGAGCATTTGGTGATGTCCACAGCGTCCAAACCTTAAGCAGTCTTTTAATGCCAAAGAGTAATAAAAATAAAGTAATAAAAATAGTCCTAATATCTAATATTATTTGAGTACAGTGGAACCTTGGATTACGAGCATAATTCGTTCCGGAAGTGGGCTCGTGTTCCAAAATACTCGTAAACCAAATCATCATTTACCATAAGAAATAATGAAAACTCAAATTAGAGAGGGGGGAAGGTGAAAGAGTGACGGTCGGTGGCAAAATAAGAGTCGCATGCGTGATACATTTGATACATACACTCGGCGCTCATAAACTAATACTTGCTCGGTTTTCGTAAACCAAGTTACTCGCAATCCGAGGTTCCACGGTATTTCTATATATTTAGTAAAAATATTATATTTATTGCATTATTTTATTTAAATTTGTTGAGTTACTTTTGTACCTGTGAAAATGGGTCGCTGCAGCAGACCATCCGATCCGCACAGAAATCTGGCACAGGTTTTTTTTTTTTTTTTTGTCAGATGCCCTTCCTGACCAAACCCTCTCATTTTTTAAAATGATCATTTTGGGAATTTTTCACGATTTTTGCCCTAATTAAGTTGTGTCCAATTCCCACCTGTCATTAGTGCACTCCCCCGTCAAGGCTACTACTACCAGTCAAGGAGGGCCGAGCAGCATAACACACTCGGAGGACAGCACTATCTGCTCCTTCGCTTTCCTGAGCTCAAAGATGCCCATGATTGGCTTAGAGCTGCGATTGATGTGAGAGCATCCCACCCTCTGACAGAGCTCGGCCAATCAGCTCTCTTTAGGCCCTGGCTGAGGGGGGCTACAGCATCACCTGGGAGTGGAAAACTTACTGATCCAGGAGACTCCTTACATAAATGTTAAATCAAGGCCTCTCCAAAGAGAATGCCACTACTGTACATCATGTCATGATTACAGTTTTATTTTATTTTATTTGTCTTAGAATATCTGAAGTGTCTGGCATACAAAGTTCAGATAAATTTTTCAACTATAGAAATCGTAACTGTTTAAATAATTCATGTTTGTGTCTCCACAGTGATTGTCACCGTGTCTCTGATGCTGCTCTTCCTCATGCTGTACGGCATGTACATTTACCTGTACAGATATAAAGGCAGCTATCACACGAACGAGCCAAAGAACTTGGAGTCGCCCAGTTCTGCTCGGCCTCTCACCGAAACACTGCGCAAGGAGAAGAAGAACCTGCCGGAAATCCAGGAGGAGGCGACGGGTGAATAACGTCCTGGGAGAAACAGGGTTTGCTGGGTGTGGGGTTGGGAAAAGGGGTGGGACACACAAGGTAACTGGAAGGAAACAGGGAACGATGAAACAGATGGATGAAACGGGTGACGTTATTATAGATTACAGAACATGCCTATATTTTTTATTTAGTTTGTGCATTTGTTTATTTATTTTTTTCTGCCCCTGCTGTTAATTGGTGGCAATTGGATGTTAATCTGGTGCTTTCTGGCTAAACATTTGCAGGGTTCACGGTTGCTGTGTCTCACAGTGCAATACTGGCCGACGTTAGTGCCTCAGGAATCCGAAACAGGCTTGTGTGTGTGTGTGTGTGTGTCAAAGGTCTTTGGGTTATACAGGATTTAAGAAATCTATTTTTTTCTTTAAAAAAAAAAAAAAAGAAGGAAAAAAAAAGATGATAGGAATCCAAAATGGACAATACAGAACAACAACAACAACAACAACAACAACAACAACAACAACAACAAAAATGGGATTTTACTAATGTACAGTACATGTTTACAATAATAAAAAAAAAAGATCTATTTCTGGTAACCTACATACAGTGGTGTGCAAAAATTTTGGCACCCCCCCAAAATGGTTCATATTAGCATCAGAGTGTGAATGAAAAGAATGAAATAAAAACAACCTCTGCAGCATAACAGTTTCTACAAACATGAATACATTTATAGTTTATATTTAATTTGCTGCATTATATTTGAGGTTCATTGTGTTATTTGGTGAACGTTTTTATGGCAAGCTAGGAGTGCATTCCTACTTAAATATAAATAGGTGAATAAATAAATAAATAAATGTGTGAAGACCCTTTGGAAAGCATACTGCATCTTTAAGTAGTTCATGCTGGGTTACACTGTAAAAGCCGGTCATATTGTAGAAGCCGGACTGTTTTCCGTTTCGGATTCGTGACTGAGTGTGTCACATTGATTAGCTTCCAAGATTGCTTCCTGTACCACACAATCCCAAAGCATAGTAGATCCACAGATAAGCTTAAACAGTCTATTAAGTAGTTGTCAAGGTGGCGTTTGCATCCTATTTTTCTTTAAACAAACGGGGTAAAAATATTTACATGAAACCATGCGTATTTCAGACAGTTAAATGCACTTTGCTGTTAATCGTAATAACCTTTCTCTGTTTTCTCTGGCATCGGTTTGTTTTAACTACTTTAAAGTGCCCGAGATTGTATAGAGAGACTTTAAGGCACCGATGGATTGTTATGACAATATTCTACAGTTCATTACAGATTACCGATTACTAAGTAGCTGTGAATTATAATTTGCAGAAATGTGTTATTTTTCATTTTTATACGCTGTAAACGTGGTGATTACGCCCCTTTCCGCTTCAAACGTTGTAATTTGACTATACCCCGAATACAACTGTTAAACTTTCAGTGGACGTATATTTGAAACCTTTCACGAAAGCTAAAGGGTTCGACATCTATATTTGTTATATTACTGCCTTCATCGATAATTAGTGCTTGCATATACAGCAGGATCGATTCAACACTCTTTGAGCTTTGTTCAGTGTTCTTAGCACTTATGATCTCTGTAAATTATATTTAGAATAAAAAAAAAAGAAAATAGTTATATAGCGTAAATACACATTACCGTACCGGCCACAGAATAATAGCAGGGTTTTTTTTTTTCCCCTTATATGGAGAAGAGCCATAGTGAGCTTGGTCATGCCCGTATTAATGCCAAACGTCATCTCGTATGTCTTCCCAATTTGACGAAAGTAAAAGCGAACGTGAACTTTTACGAATCCTGCCCTGTGAAACGAGTACGGGGAAAACTGTTGTAAAATGTGTTTTAACTTGACTCAGGGTTGAAAGGTTCCTCTCACTGTTTCTACTCAAACGTTTCATATAGTCAAGTCCAAAAGTCTCACTCCGTTATCCCTTATAATCCGGCACTGTACACCATAATTCCTGTTTTTCAACAGTATTAATATTACTTTTTAAAACTCCCTTTTGACTGTCAGAGAAATCACAAGACACCATGAAAAATCTACCATTTTAGCAAAGTAGATATTTTAATATCGTAAATCTAGTCAAACCTATCTATAATTCATTAACGTTTACAACACGCCAAATATAAGAATATTAAGCTTATTTCTAGTTAAATGTTACTAAAATTATGAATGAAAATTTCTGGTTGTAGTGGCAGATAATTTTACTTTGTTCAAGAAATTAATTCCTCAAATTAGAAAAAATATCTGACAATAAACAGATTATTATTATTATTATTATTTTATTTATTTATTTATTTTTTGCTTATTAGAAATAATAAGCAGAAAATATGACCATAATCTCTTATTTGGTTTGTTGAAATCTTACTTAAAGAAAGTGTAGATAATTGTAACTAATCTCACTTGCTTACCTTGTATCGTGCATTTACTGTACATTGCAAAAAGTTTGTACCCCCTTTATTGTTACAGATTGCGTGCTCTTACTGATGATTCCTTTCAAAAGTGTTTTAGAAAGAGAACAAATGTCTGTCATGGCTGCTGATATACTGTAGAAAATGAATCAACCGATGAAGCAAATGTCCGACTAATTACACAATCCTGCATCGTTCACCGTGTCGTCTCAGGGGGATTTCTTTCCTTGCCGCTGACACCTCTGGCTTAGTCATTAGTGATCATAATCAATATCCAGATGTTTAAAAGATGTTAAAAGTGCTACAGAAATAAAATTTCATTACATTTATTGAATTCGCAGTTTGAGCTTCTGATGTAACTTCGCTTCTCACGTCTTTAAATCATTCTGTCAAAAAAAAAAAAAAAAAAAAAACGGTCAAAAATTTAACTGAATGTTGATATATTTTTGAGTGATTTTTGGACTTGACTGTAAGCACACGAGCCCTGATTTTACTACAGATGATTTTTTTTTCTTTCTAAAGCAACCTTTCCGAGTCTCATGACATGAATGGAAGCTCTGAGAGGAATTTCTTATGATTAGTCACTCATGTTTTTCGTGTGAATTTGTGTGGTCGGATCTGAGATCAAGCTGGAATCTGATATGCATACATGGTCAAGCATTATTATTATTATTATTATTATTATTATTATTATTATTATAAAAAAAAAAGCCTACCTGAACATACACACACATACACACAGACACACACACACACACACGAGTCGAAGTATCATTTTCTCTCTCTTGCAAAGTTATAATGCTTATTTCAATTCATGTGGCGTATCATATCTTCGATCATATTGGTCATTTCTCCTTATCTTCTTTTTCTTTTCCACTAAACACATAAACAAATGTAAGTGATGGTCTGTTTAGGGTTCAGCCCGATTAAAGATGGGTTTAAAGGAAAACTCCACCCTGAACCACTCGCACTTTACTTTTTACATTTAACACGTGAACTTCAGTTATTATTTATTCCGTAATGAAATTCAGCGTTTTCTGCTTTAGTGCTTTAATTTCGCCACTTTCACATCTACTCATCTACATATACACTCTGTCTCAAAAAGCTTCCCAATCTACAACTTTCAAGTTGTTCCACAACACTCTCGAACTAACTAGCCAAACTGAGTCACCGCCAGAACTCAGCATTGTATAACTGCATTGCATTCTGAGATTCAAAATCCCAGAATGCACTATTTCTATGTTGGATTTCTAATGAATGCCTTCGAGATCACAGTTTTTATGTTCTAGTAGATTTTTCTACTAGAAAAAAAAAAAAAAAAAAAAAGTTAAAATGCATTTCACGGCGGAGTTGTCCTTTAATCTTTGCGGTAATATTTTGGCTTTTTGCACTGAATTTGTTGTCAATGTCGTCCAATAGAAAATTTAAATGCTGCTATAATTCATAACAAAAAATTATTCATATAAATAATTTCTCAAATGAATAATTTGGCGATGTGACATGATTTAACATAAAAGTATTAGTAACCGGTGTGGTAAAAATGATAGTGTTCTCTAGCATTTGAGACATTTGTTTATAATGGACACACCAAGATCAAAAGGTTTTTATTATGAGTTTAATAATATTATTAATACTTGTAAACAATTTAACTTTAAGTATGGTTGGCCATATGAATAATACGTTTTTTTTTTTTTTTTTTTCAAAGAATCTATAGCAGTGATCTTCACTAGTTCATTTTCAATATCAATAACCGAATAAGAATGCACAAACCATGTGGGGGAAAAAAAAAAATAAAGCAGAATGTTGAGGTGGTAGCTCGGTGATTATGCCATTGGCCCTCTGATACAATGGTTATGAGTTCAAATCCCATCACCACCACAAGTTGCTACTGTACTTGCACCTAAAAAGATCTCATGATTTCTGGAGCAGTGCGTTTTGTGGAAATGAGACCATTGTGTTGTGTGAATCGGGGTTTGAGTAATTCTGAAGCGGAAAACAACAACAACAACAAAATACAGTCGGCCATAATGAACCTCGAAGATCATCATGGTGAAGGAGAATGAGCTTCCACTGATGGATCGTTAAGCAATCTGATATCTTTTGTCACTGTTCTAGATGGAAAGCTTAAGAATCTTAAAGATTGTAGTTCAGTTGGTTGCAGGAGGGAAACATTGTTTTAAACAAATCCTATTTACTATCATCTATTCGTTTTCATGATGACACCAGAGATACTCAAAATTCTATAGCCATTTAATATTGCCTAGTTCATATTCACCCACCCAGTCGTCATGATAAAGAACATTCTTTTAGTGTAAGTGTTAAGGAGGCTTCATGTTGCTCGCTAGACGGAACCGCGAGTGGTTTGAACTGAAACTCCGCTTAGATCCTTTGTTGGATCTAAAAGAAAGCTGGTCATAATTAAAGCCCTTGAAATATCGAGAAACTGAAACGGTGAGCCTTACTTGTAGGAAACTTTCTTTCAAGTCATTAACATGAAACAAAAGTTATTTGTCTAAAATCTCTCAGTTTTTATTAACTGTCACATCAATGAATTCTTTCGATTAAGTAAACATAACTCCAGATTTATCATTTAAAATGGGGCGAGTACAAATAATTATACAGCAGTCAGTTCTTATCCGTTTTTTTTTCTCCAAATGAAACCTTTTTGCAAAGATTTTTTGAACAAGTAAAATATTTAATAATCATATACGTTTTTCCCAACTGGATGGCTTTTCATGAATGCTTCAATTCTTGTGTACCTTCTTTGGACAATTTCTGAATAAATTTGTTCATATTCTATTTAATAATCGAGGCCAAAAGTATTTATATACTTAATCCATATTAATATATTATATTAATATTATATACTTTATATATATATATATATATATATATATATATATATATATATATATATATATATATACAGTTCTGTGCAAAAGTCTTAGGCGCCATATTATCTGTAGCACAAATTTTGTTATATAAGTTTATTATGTCTGCATTATTATGTACGAGACCATTCCCTACAAAGATACACTACAATTAATGAATAGACGAAGTGAGACGGAGTTACCAAAAGAACTCATATTCTCCAGCATGCTCAGTAAAACCTAACAGCTGTTTTACTTAGAATACTGCACACATCTGTATCGACCACGATCGCTTATGTTCAAGCAAAGAGTTTCCACACCAAATATTGACCGTTTATTGTTTATGTTATTACTTAGGGCTTTTTATAGAAGCATCATTGCATATGACTTTTGTTTGGATGTTCCCAAGACTTTTGCACAGAACTGTAAATAAAACAGCTGTTAGGTTTTACTGAGCGTGCTGGAGCATAGGAGTTCTTTTGGTAACGTCGTCACACTCGCTCCTTTCTATTTTCATGCAAAACCCAGGAGTCGACATTATTGTGGTTTTTTTTTTTTCTGTCTGTATTGTTATTTATTCATTCATTTATTTTCCCATTGTAGAGAATGGTCTTGTACATGATAATGCAGACATAATAAACGTATATAACAAAATTTGTACTACAGATAATATTGCGCCTCTAGGTATAAAATATAGGTATAAAAAAACAGATTCTGCGTAAAATGCCTTCTTAAACGATCATCATGTGCGCGGAATCTTTCCCGCATGGTTTCATCAAGCTGATCAACAAAGGACCAAATTATCTTTTGTTACATCATGAATTCTAATATACTGTATAGAATTGAACTATATGTATTATAGAATTATAGAATTTAGTTTTTCTCACTAATGAAGCCAGTATTTGAGCTGCTAAGAGATTGGTTCCTCTTGTGGTCCCGAGTATCCGTATGAGAACTACAGTGTAAATGTACATTTTTAGATCAGATTCGCTCGAGGCCACGGTCATCACTGCTGCCGCTGCTACTGTACCCTTCCTGCTGCTTTCTAGCTGCTTCCGATGACGATCGAGTTGAGTTTTAGATGATCGCCGCCTTCCCGTCGCCATCCAGTCCTCTGCCGAGGTCTCACTAGGGGCAGTGCTTTAAGGGAAAAAAGCAAAACAAACAATAGTAGTAACACATTAAAGCTATGCATTCTGCATGTGCACTTTTTCATTAAAATGCAATAAGAATAATAAAAGAGCAACAGCAAGAAAAATAAACAAATAAATAAATAAATCAGCTGCTTCCAATGCTAGTGCTAGTTTCATCGCTAAAGTGGCGATAATATACACACATACTGTACATACGTGTCGAAATAAACGTTCAAATGGTTATTTGTATTAAAATAGGCAAGTGCAACTATTTTGATTAGAACGCGTGTGAGCGTGTGTGAGCGAGCAGAAAGCTGTGATCGTCGTTCTCTCAGCCTCGGAGTGCAGACAAGATGAGTTGTTTCCACCGTCATCCATGTTGTCCCTCATCGCTCACGTTCTCGCTTTTCACTCAGGATGGAATGGCAGCCAACTGTATAGTTTAGAATAAAGAAAACCCGAGAGCGTGTGAAGCTTTTTTAGGATGCGAAAGAGTGGTGTGTAAAGTACTGCGCTGATCGGTTCAGCTCGGATGCCAGAAATGAGAGCTGTTTGATATGTGAGAGCTAAGTGATCGCTGTGATGAGAAATGGGAAGTTGGAGGAAATCCATTTGTAACAACGAATAACTCGGAATAACTCGGAATAACTCGGAATTCCGAATCGGAAAGCAAGCACGAGGTGTTTATTTGAGCACGATATTATTTATGACATCATTAAGAAATGGATAGCTGAAAGATTCAGTGTTTTGATATAATTACACAGCAAAATCCTCTGTGTTCAGTTAACACAAAAGAGTGCTGAACTCGCGTCGACGCGAGTCAAATCAGCTCTCGGGATTTTACTGTGTGCATCCAATCCGACTCTCTCCAAATTTACAGCAATAACAAAAATATTTTTCGTTGTAAAACAGCTGTATATTTGTCACCTTGTAAACATACAGTACATTTGTCGCATTAAAATAACAACTGCAGCTGGTATAACTTTGTATATTAGAAAATATGACATCAGGATTGTAGCTTAATGTAAATCAGGTCATGACACAATATCATGATCAAGTCACTGTGGCTTGCAAACAAACTGCAAAACAAACTGATTTATTATTATACGTGGGGCGTTCAAGTCAAACCAGGACTTTTGATTGCGCAGAACAACAGAACACTGAGAGTCCTGAGAGTTAAACCTCCCTTTATTTCTCTATATAATCCCCGGCTACACTAATGCACTTCTCCCAGTGTCTCACTGGAGCTTTGGATACCAACAAGGTAGAAAGTTTTTCTCAGTACGCCGGAGCCGTGATCGGTCTGCCTGCTTTATGTCGGAAACGCCGGCCTCCCAGGAACTCCTTTAATGACCGAAACATGTGGAAATGCCATGGAGCGAGGTCGGGACTGTACAGCGTACTGCGCTTGAAGTTTCTGTAAATGTCAATCGCTTTTTATGCCTTCGTTCACGAGAAATTTCATCACAAGTCCCAGTTTTAGATAAGGAGTTATGAGTACTAATGCCACTCCTAGCGAGTGAGGGAAAAAGAAAAGGAAGGTACTGTAGGAAGAGGAAAAGAGAGGGGTTTCAATAAAAAAAAAAAAGTTGGAAGGTTGGAAGACTGAGGGAGGTTTGTGTTTGACTACCCTTACCCGTGCAGCTCAGGGTTTTTGGGTTGATGGTTGACTCACTTGTACTGTAACTTACCTTGGATAAAAGATAAAATGATCTCCCAAAGGAATACATTTAAACATCGAGCACAGCGCTTCCGTCTCTAATTATAAGCATGTAATACTTGAAGACCTCCCCGCCCCCCCCGCCTCAAATCTCAATTTATGACCGTACTCGTGCAACTACACGGCTGTGGCACTTCCATGATTAGTGTGATATATTGTGTTACAATAAGGGTCTTCCTGAAGAAAATGGAAAGTTTGCGTACAGTGTGTGTCTTTAAACGGATAGTGTAAGTCAGAGGACTTCAAACTTCAAAAACTTCAAAACATTTCACACAAATGCATCAAACCATGCTAATCGAATGCTCTAATGAACTAATATAGTGGCGTTATCTGAAGTCCTGGGGCGTCAGAGTCCAGCAGAGTCGGATCATTTGTCTGCTGAATGCCAAAATCTGGGAAAAAATTCTTAAGGGTTAAATTTGGCTGAAAGGAAACTTGTAACCTGAGGATGTGGGACTTCTGAGTTTAAATACAAATGAAAACCTACAACTTTAATGTTTTTAGTCTTTCCAATGTTGCGCTGTCTAGTTTGTGGCCTTCCAGGAACTTGAGATGATATGCGGACGGGAACGCTTTTCCTGCTCACCGCGGTTGTAAAGAGTGGTTAATTGAGCTACTGTCGCCTTCTTGCCAGCTTGAACCAGTTGAGTCATTTTCCTCCATCATCAACAAGGTGTTTCTATCCAAGAGGAAAATGACTCAAAGCGTTCCCATCCGCATATGATCTCAAGTTCCAGTAAAGCCACAAACTGGACAGCTTGGTCATATTACAACATAATGTAAATTGCATACAGGTACTTTTTAATAAATGGTGCTGGACTTTGGCCCTTATTAACTATGTAACTGGTTACACTGGTTTTTAAACACCACCTAGAAATGTATTTCTGATATTGATTTCCCACTTTGCTTTTAATGACATTAAATGTGTGTAAACAGTAACACCAGTCGGGTGTGTCTGTCTGTGTGTATGTGTGTATGGATAGAGGGTTGATCATGTGTGTAAGGTTTTACACTCTTCAGTCAGCCTGGGGTAACCCTAGATTATCGTTCCGGTTCGTGAGATGTTTAGTCTCAGCTTTCAGAGGGCAGATTTGCTCAGTAACACAATAAACTAGAATGTTAAAGATTTTTTTTTTGTAACTTGTTCACTGTAATTACCATGATTGTATCAGAAAGCAAAACCAAACTGAACCACACTTCAATAAAAGAAGCTTGAAAGAAATATTTGAGTTTTTATATGATTTTATATATCCATCAATTGTCTATTGTGATCTGTGTATCGCCATGGGGTGGGGTGGGGTGGGGGGGGGGGGGGGGGGGGTAGTTGGGGGGCTTGGAGTGGATTCCAGGGAATTCGAGGCACAAGGTGGGGACGCTGACCCAAAATGCTTGGAGATTGCTTCATGGGAGCATTATTTTATAGGGATAGTTGTCTATCAGAATTTATTACCCCTAATTTCTCCAATAAATATGTTGTAATAAAAATAAATGTTTATAATAAAACATGCCCCCATTTAGCATTGCATGATAGCAGAATTCATCATTTCATGCTACCCTATCAATGCATGCTATGGTAGCATTTCTAGACAAGGCAGCAGAAATCATTAGAACACCTGAGTACCTGAACACTATGCCGACTAACAAAGACTATGTACATACAAGCGCATAAATTGAAACAAATTTCAGTTCCTTTATCATCCTTCGAACATTTCCATGCAGACCTACATCACATGTACTGGAGTCTTTGACCTTTGTTCTCCATTTTGTTCTTTTTGGTCTTGACAAAACAACTCGGTACAGTTAAAAATGTAAAAGCGTGCTGTCATAGCATCCCGAACCAACAGGTGGCGATACAACCCTACCTGTGAAGTCATTTTGGCCGATCAGGAACATTACTGTGATGCTCAAACACAGGAGATATGGTGCATTGCACTCTTACAAGACAAAAAAAAAAAAAAAAGAAAACTAAATGCCCATCACACACTTTAATAAGAGTTTTTAAATATCTTCACTCTGAAAGTAGTTTTCCAAAAGGTTTGTATACAGTAACCTAAAATAAGGATTTTTAACCTAAAACATGGATGTCTGGACAAGGCCTTAATTTTCCTCTTGGGGTACTTTGAAAGATTCTATGCACAACCCTATTACATTGTAATATGTATTGTATTCTTCTCAAAGCTGATTCTTTTTACAATAGCATCATGCAAGCAGGTTTTAGAGTGCAGGAAGATATTTTCTAAAAAGTACAGTACATTACAAGGCGTGTGACAATGCACAGTTATACACGAATGAGTTCGTAAATCAGATTTGTTTGTAAGTCGGATTTGGTTTTAAGTTCGACAAAGTGAGTCTTATGTGCGTTTGACATGAATATAAAATGTAAAGCATACCAATCCACTTGACTACTGTAAATCTCTGTCCCCGTTCCCCACAAAAAACGTAACTGCCATTTTGCCTCAGAGCTGTTTTCCACTGTATTGGACTGTGAACTCTGTTTTGTTGAGGATTTTAGGATGTTGTTGAGGAAATTAAGATCCGTGTTATGATGATTCACCGTCAGGACAGCTTTACAGGACAGCCATTTTCTATCGTGCTCCCAGACTGATTCACTGAAACTAGTAAGGCCAACTCCTGCACCCCCACACACATACAATATACCGGACTGGGCCATTTTATACATTCATTTACACACTGACAATATTGTATATAATTGTAAATATTGGTTTCTGTTGCACTGCAGTGTTCATTTTTTGAACGCAGAACTGCGGTCTGTTTGTATCTGTGGAAATTCGTAACTTGAATGTTCGTAATTCTGGGACTACCTGTATAAATATAAATCTATTAATCATTTCTTCTAGGCATTTAACAGTCACTGCTGATTCTGTAGACAAGTGAAGAAAGAGCAATCATGGAAGTAGCTCACATGTGTTGTACAAAAACTAGACACTGCAGTGCACCAGATACCAATATTTACAATTATATACAATATTTTCAGTGTGTAAGTAAATGTATAAAATGTCTAAAGTCCGGTAATTTCGTCAAGTGGCGTGGTACGCTTTACACTGTATATTCGTGTCAAAGGCGTACAAGACTCACTTTGTCGGACTTAAGAACAAATCGGACTTACGGACGTGTTCCTGGAACAAAACTCATTTGTAAGTCGGGGACGACCTGTATAACTGTGCATTGACATACACATTGTATTGCAGAAGAAGCTTAAGTCTATGCTGCTTTTTAGAAAATATCTTTTGATAAACTAGACCCGAAAATTCTAACCACATCATTTCCATCTATAGACTCAATTACCCATTATAAATGCAGATGTTATTGAATGTTTTTGCAGAATGAAATAAGTTAAATATACTGAAATGAGTGTTTCTGATTTGAATATCTTCATCTTCAATACAAAGGAATGAAGGTACAAACAACCATGTGCCTTATTGTTATCCCGTACACGCCGTCATACAATCTATGAAAAGTAAGAGTACATTCCTATTGAAATTGCCAGATTTTCTCATAACCTGGAATACCTACTGTATTCCTGTTAGAAATTACCTTAGACATAGGATTTTATTCTGAGGTCACTTAATAGTTAAACAGGAAGGAGTCTCTCCAACAGTCTAACAACCCTTCGCTGGTGACTGTGTTCTCTACATTCGACCTGATCAAGAATTTATTTTCATTTAGTGGAGAAATTAGGATCATCCTTCTAACACGGGCAGTAAGTATCAAATATAGATCGCACATGTACTACTAAAATCGATATGGTGGAAAGTCTCTGGTAAACTTCCACACACTCAATACTACTGGTACAAATGTAGCTTCGGTGAGTCCCCCACTTTAGACACCACTAAACTGAATTACACTCTTTATCTAAAAGCCTGCTAAGACTGTATATGATCTAGAAATCAACTATTTGTATTCATGAGAAATTAACGATGGCAAAGACACAGGCACATTTCAAAGTTATAAATTTATTTTTCATACACAGACCTGCTTGCTTTCACAAACACATCTACCTTCCATGGCATTTCGAATCACTTCACAGAGCTCTCTTTTTATAAAGCGCAGTTTGGCGTAAGCATTGACGGCATATACTTAGTACAGAAATAATATTATATACAGTAATATTCATTCTCGTGACCTTTAGACCTTGGATATTAGTATTTTATTGTATCATTGTACATGGACAATATATTACATGAAAAACAAGAAGAAAAACAAAACTTTTTTCACAAAATGGGAACTTGCATGTATAGAAATGTAAGAAATTCCAAAACGTAAAGGTAAGGATTAATTTTAACAGCGTTATGAATTCCACTTTGCTTTCCGAGTCAGCATTTTTGGCACGTATTGAAATGGGAAGACTTCTTCAGAAGATAAACGATGGGTAAAGATGAATTCAAGAACAATAATATTCCAGGACGTGGCAGTTAAACAAACACAGTATTTTAAGATTTGCTTTCAATGTTTTTTGTTTTTTAAGGCAAAAAAAAAAAAAGAAGAAGAAAAAAAAGAAAGAAAAAACAACTGTGGGTCTATAACTGAGTGAAAGACCGCCATGGCTGTTTTCTAATATTCCTGTTTGCTCATGTCATAGCTGAGCAACAGCGGCAATGTCAAAACCGCGACCTCATTCCGTAGCATTACGTGACCTCATTACGTAGCCGCTCATTCACTTTCCCTTTTTGTCGTGCACCACATTTTTATTTTATTTCATTTTTTGCTAAGTTTACTTTGGAAAGAAACAACAAAACCAAACAGGAATACTCTGAATTCTGAAGGAAACCACCATGGCAATCCAAAAACAAAAGGAGATTTCAGAAATTCTCAAAATGTAAATTCGAATATGACTTTGCTGTACATGCGTCAAAACCATACTGCCAACACACCAAATTCAGTAATAGTGACCCAATACTAATACATTATTTGAAATGAACAGATTGTGTTGTAAATGTATACACAAAAACATGTGTGACATCTGTCTGAAAATACACAGACATGTTAGAAGTCAATAGACCCCATAGATAAAATATAAAATCTGTGCACCCAATTCCTATTGCCTATGTTTGCATACCTAGAAGTAACAAATGCAAAAAAAAAAAAAAGGCTCATTTTCAAGGAGATTGGATTGTTACTCAGTCTCAAGGAGGACTGTCCCAGAGACAAATAGATACAAATTTTTGGTTTTCAAAATGTTGTTTTGATGTTAATTTGGCAACATTACGGACGTTGGGACAACTTTGCCATTAGGTTGTTTTTGAAAGTAAGAATGATTTTCATGATGTTGGAACGATGTTGTCTACATGATGATTGGATAAAGTTGAACGACTGCTCCTAACACAATTTTGCAAAAACAATTTTGCAAAAATACAAAACCGAAGGTACGCATCCCTTAAACTCTGGTCACTGCAGCGAAAGCACATTTCTGAAATGAAAGAGTTACCGTTAAGAGATGCATAATATGAGTGTGGGAAGCTGTTGTGTCCATCCCAATCTCTGATTCTGAACGCTGTTAGAAATGTAAGGGACCCTGAATGTGGTTGGACGTTGTGTGAATGGATGTTAATCGACATAAAGACTACAGAAAAAAAGATCAACATTTTGTTGTTTTGAGATTGGATTTTCAACGTTGTGTTTGGGTTTTCCATTCAACATTATCCACATATATTTCCACATCATATCTGCACTCCAATATCAATCATGTAAAATCATATAAAAATGTCGTATAACATTCCTCAGAGTGTGATATGTCGTGACAAATTAAGGAGGGAGGGGGACGTATTAATAGCTATGGCTTTCTCAAAGATGTAAGAGGTAGGTGCATACATTTTATCATAAAACTATGGGTGTCTATTTACTTCGTGCATGGATCCTGCTGGATGTACGGTAACAGCATCACGTGATGCAGGCAACCTTCCCGATTTAAGACTAGAACATGAGTGATGGAGTCGAGGTTAAGGAACTGTAAAGAATCAGAATTCAAACATTACACTGGTGCTGATGAGCTGGGTTTTTCCCCCATAGTGTTTTCTATGGTTTCAAAGGGTGTAGGGTTTATAAATATATATATATATATATATATCAAAAGAATTATTGAAACTCAATACAGATACAAATATCTGGAGCACTCTCTAAATTACAAATTGTTCCCTTTCAAAGTATATTTCTTTCATAATATGAACCTTTATACATGTTTGAAAACTAAATTAATCGGAATGATGTGGGCACATTTCTTTGTAAAATGAAAAAAAATAAAAATAAAAAAAAAACCCCACACACATTGTACAGAAATACGAGTAGTTCTTCATGTTCAGGATGTTACATAAAATAAATCAGTACCTTAAGATACTGATACCTGTGTCAGTACCCGTGTTAGAACCGCCTTGTAGATCAGTGCGTGAAGTCTCCATAGTGGGAGATTTGAGAACGTAAAATTTTGCTAAACATAAAAGTGAATTATATATTAATATAATTTAGTCTGGTATAATTTAGTCTCCTGAAGATTAAGTCTGGTTTATAGGACTGAACTCATTCTAAAATTAATATAATGGATTACGCTTTGTGTTCTTTTTTTTCTTTCTTGAACATTACACAAATTATAAAAGTCAACATATTAGCAGGTGGTTTAGCTCATTATTTAAAATGTATAAAAAAATGGGTGAAAAATCATAGAACTCACTTGCTCTTTAAAAGAAAAACTAATACAAAGACCCTACAAACAAATTACAATAGTTTCTTTCCTTCATCATCGTTTGTTCAAAATGCACATTCACCCTGTCGGGCTTTATGAGTTTTTTTTTTTTAAACCTTCCTGGTACAAACCTTATAATTATAATAAAATCTAATTTCCAAACATTAGGCAATTTCAAACAAAATGTAAGTGCATACATGTCTATGATGTACAGTACAGAAGCATTTCAGCTGTACATTGTACAATATTGCAAATAAAAGGCGATTATGGAGAGAATTATGCGTGTACCATGTGATTTAAAATGGCATATAAAAAAAAATAGTTTTTTAAAAAGTTTTAAGATATTTTGTGCATTGTTAAAAAAAAAAAAAATGTCGTTGGGATAGAATTTTTCCCGTGACCTGGCAACCCTGACACTGTAATGCTGTACCTGCTCCTGTTGCTAGTTTACAAATGAGAAATAAGTACTGTATATACTGTATGTGTGCTGAACTTAGCCACAGCTGAGAATAGCTTGGCATTCTGGTTAAAAACAGATTAGTGTAGCTGACAGTAAATGGCCGTGTTATAGAAACGCCTCTTTAAAAAATAAAAATCATAGCTTTTATGTCAAGGTGGAAAACAGTGAAACTTTGCAGATTAGAGAACAAAGCTAATGTTACAGTGCACTGCATTATAGCTAACGATAACATTATTGCGGTTGTGAAGTTTCCAGCAACCATAAACATGTCTCCTAGTTTCCAACCATACATTATGTTGAGTATATAAGTATGATAAAACTGTTTATAAGCTTGTGTACAGAGTTTATCACAACGTGAAACGGTTAACTCGAGTGAAGAGCGCTCCATATTAGCCAAACTGGCAGCTTTTGACGATAGTCTTGTCAGAAAAAAAAAAAAAATGTGCCTAACGGAAATGACACTGCTATCTAAGGTGATTTTTATTATTATTATTTTTTCTTTTCAGGATGATAACTCACCCCGTCGTTGCTGTAGCATGAATGCGAGTAGAAATACTCCCACATGACACACTGCTAATCGTCCATATGCTAACTCTGTAGCAGGTGATAACATTCATGACTAGCTAATGTTCTGAGTAGAATGTGAGCCATTTATATTAACACAATGGCATACACTAATATTTTCTGTACTAACCTACATGCTGCAGAGCGTAACAGAAACAGAAAACTTAGCACATTTAGCTATCTGCATGTAACTTATAGCTGGAGGCTTCATTAGCTTAGCATTCCTGTGCTTTCTGTCAGGTCAAGCTGGGAATGTAAATGCACTAATTAGCATGTACACTAGTTAATCTTTATTGTATACAATATTTTTAATCTTTTCCTTCAAATTTTTTTGCAAATCATTGACCTGTTAGACTGACCTCTAATAAGAACATTAGCATCCTGTTTATTTAACAGACCAAAAAACATGCTAGTTCAGACAATTCTATTAATCCCATGTTTAAATTCGGAAAGTTTTATGACTTTTTTTTTTTATTATTTAGTGATGAGCAATTCTGTTACCATACCATTTATCGTAATGTTATGAGTCCTTTCCTGTAACCAAAGATGTATCCGGGCAACCACATTTTGGAACCATGGTCCTGATTGTGGAGAGGTGCATTGTGGGCAGGAAAGGCGGCAGGTGGGAAAATCAGACCATGTCAATCTCCCTCTCAATGCCCACGTATTTGAGAGCGTCGGCTTGACTGTACCTACGAGGGATCCAGTGATGTACTATAAGTGAATATCAATGAGATTCAGGGTTTCAATCCAGTACAAGCTTTAAAAAGTAATAATAAATACAAAGGCAAGTTAGAACCTGAAAGATAGCCGAAATTGGACACCACTCAGCAAAAGAAACTGCTTCTGCTCAAAATGAGGCTGCTTCCACAGATGGTTTGATATTTGTCAAAAAACATCAGCTTACCTTCAAATTCAACAAGAGCAACAGCTTGCCCAGAACATGGCACCAGCACATACGCACATAGGTCTGAGGCAGGGCTCCCGCTATTCATGCTGGTCCTGACTAAAATGTCGGAGGAACTTAGCATAGTCGCTCACATCCTGAGCTTACGTTTAACTTTTCAAAAATTCACAAAGCTCACAATGACCCCTGGCATACTACTCTGTTAGTGTATGAACAATACATCTATTACATCTCTTTTATATTACAAGATATTAATGCTTACTTAATTAAGAAAATATAGAAAGCCATTATCATGGGTGTTAGCATCTGCTTTGGGTACTTTGTGTTTTGGGACTTTTATTCTTAAATTGTGTTCAAATCAATTCATGACAGAATGCAAGACCTAACCTTTGCTGTAGCAGGTGGGTCAGCTGTGGATATTTGAGTGCATGACTTTTAGCTTTGTGAGACAATCGAATTTGGCTGGCAGTCACCAAGTGCGCGTGAAAGAAGCCCAAGTGGTCAGGGCCTTGACTAGCGATTTGCCATAAGTCTTTCCAGTCAGAGTGCACAAGTGAGGCTGAGAGTGGCTCCTCACCTGGCGCTTGCAAGAATGGTGGCAAAGAGCACAATGGTGTCCAGGTTGAAGTTGCTCCCACACATCAACAGGGTCTGATGACCCTAGGTACAGAGATGTCCAGCGGGACAGTTACCAAGCTACAATCCCAGCTCAGCAGATTATGTAATGACTCCAGGAGCAAAGAGCACTAACTTGCCATTTAGTTGGCCCAACAGATCAAGCCATGCTGTACCATGCTTCTATGATGAATGTCCTACTCTGTCAGAACTTTGCCATGCTTCACTAAGAGGCAACCACCGGTCCTAAAAAATGGGTCAACCCAGATGTGCCAAAATGTGCAGATCAGTTTATTTTTACTCTATTTTAACTCATCAGTTAAAATTATATAAAAAAAAAACTGTAAAACTGTCTGCTAAGCATCACTAGATAACCATATAACTAGAATTGTTATGGTTTAATTTGGATGTTGGATATGGATGACATGTAGGGTATGTATGACAGAGTTCAATCCTCCCAATCATTTGCATTACAAATTAAGGTTATCCAGCATATAATTTTGGCTAAGATAAAGCTAGGCTTGCTAGCTTGTGGGTGATAACTGAGTTAGGTACCAGGTTCCAAACAACAGACAGCCTTTTTTCGTTCTGCCTATTTTCCCATTCATGGATTAATCAGTTCCTGCCAAGATAGCAACGACCAGAGCACCCATATTTTGACTTCCAAACCCTATTCAGATACCTATTCATGTCACAGAGGGTTTGTCCAGTTCTCTTTTTATATCATCGATGAGCTTCACCTCAGCCTTGTCTGAGCCAGACACTGCACTGTCTCAGCCCAGCCCAGCAGTGGCCTCTAGTGCCCAGGATGTTCTGCCATATCCACCAACCGGGTTTAAGAACAGTGTGCTTCTTGGACAACCTGGCTTTAAGGACGTTGTGCTTGCTTTGCCTCCACAGTCCGAGAGCATAATTCCTGCAGCAATCCCCACCTTTGAGAGCATTATACTTGTCCCCCACCAGGTTTCCCCAACATCATGTCTGCAGCACACCCCAGCTTCAAAAGTGATATGTTGGCACCACCAGGATTCCAGAATGGCACGCTTGCGCTGTTCTCCAACATTGTGCTTGCACCGTACTCCAGCATCCCTGATTTTATGCTTGTATCGCACTCCAGTGTTGATTTCATGCTGGTTCTAACTGCCAGCTTCAGGGACGCCATGCTGGCACTGCTGCCTGGCTTTAAGGATGTTGTGCTTGCACAAAGCTCCCCCCCTGGGCCCACAAAACAAAGTTTAAAGCTCTGGCCCAGTGCCTATGCAAAGCTCTAGTTATGCCATCGTGGCAAACCCAGACCCCTTACCAATGCCAAGCTCTGGCCCCATGTCCGTGTCAAGTATCGGCCCTGCACATATGCCATTTTGCCACAGTCCCCATGCCAAGTCCCCACCCATCCCCCAAGCCATGTCACAGCCTCACTGTTGGAGGAACCAAACCAAAATTTAGGGGGGATGTCCTGAACATCTTTTGTGCCCTGTAGTAGTGCTTTTTGATGGGGTGGTTATGTCAGGGCTCTTTGAACCCTTTTTGTATTCGGGGGAATTTTGATATTCTCTTCCAGAATTCAAACTGTGAAGCACACATTTTTATGCTTCCTAAATGTTTCAGCTTATTTTTGGATTAGTTGTATTATTTATGCTCTATTGTTATACAGTGAGGTCAATAAGTATTTGATCACCCTGTGATTTTGCAAGTTCTCTTACTTAGAAATCATGGAGGGGTCTACAATTTTCAGCATAGGTGCATTTCAACTATGAGAGACAGAATCTAAAAAGACAAATCCGGAAATCACATTGTATGATTTTTTAAACAATTTATTTGTGAATTACTGTGTCAAATAAGTATTTGATCACTTGCTTATCAGCCAGATTTCTGACCCTCAAAGACCTGTTATTTTGCTTTTAAATAGTCCAGCTACACTCTGCTCATGATTCAAAATCGTTAGCTGTCATTAAGACACCTGTGCACCCCACAATCAGCTAAAGTCTAAGTAGTAACATGGGCAAAACCAAAGAGCTGCCAGAAGTCACAAGAGACAAAATTGTAGACCTTCACAAAGCTGGAAAGGGTTAAGGGGCAATTGCCAAGCAGCTTGGTGAAAAAAGAACAACTGTTGGAGCAATTGTCAGAAAATGGAAGGGGCTAATGATGACTGTCAGTGTCCCTCGGACTGGGGCCCCACGGAAGATTTCTCCTCATGGGGTATCAATGATGCTAGCAATGGTGAAGTATCAGCCCAGAACTACACGGGAGGAGCTGGCCAATGCCGTGAAGAGAGCTGGGACCATCGTTTCCAAGGCTACTATTAGTAATACACTGACCAAGACGTCATGGTTTAAAATCTTGAATCGCACGGAAGGTTCCCCTGCTTAAGTCAGCTCACGTCCAGGCCTGTTTTAAGTTTTCCAGGGACCATCTGGATGATCCAGAGGAGTCATGGGAGAAAGTCCTGTGGTCAGAAGAGACCAAAGTAGAACTTTTTGGTCTTATCTCCATTCGCCGTGTTTGATGGAAGAAGAATGATGAGTATCATCCCAATAATACCATACCTACAGTGAAGCATGGAGCTGGAAGCATCTTGCTCTGGGGGTGTTTTTCTGCACAGGGAACAGAACGACCGCACTGCATTAAGGAGAGGATGAATGGGGCCATGTATTGTGACATATTGGGCAAAAACCTCAGTCAGAGAATTAAAGTTGGGTCGTGGCTGGGTCTTCCAACATGACAATGACCCAAAGCACACAGCCAGGAAAACCAAGGAGTGGCTCCGTAAGAAGCATATCAAGGTTCTGGAGTGACCTAGCCAGTCTCCTGACCTAAATCCAATAGAAAATCTTTGGAGGAAGCTGAACCTCTAGAGGAACATGACAGATCTAGAGAAGATCTGTATGGAGGAGTGGGCCAAAATGCCTCCTGCAGTGCGTGCAAACCTGGTGAAGAACTACAGGAACCGTTTGACCTCTGTAATTGTTAACAAAGGCTTCTGTACCAAATATATATATATTTTTAACTCAAGTGATCAAATACTTATTTGACACAGTAATTCACAAATAAATTGTTAAAAAAAATCATACAATGTGATTTCCGGATTTTACTTTTTAGATTCTGTATCTCACAGTGGAAATGCACCTATGCTGAAAGTTGTAGACCCCTCCATGATTTCGAAGTAAAAGAACTTGGGTGATCAAATACTTATTGACCTCACTGTATGCCGTCTTTGTCTTGCATCTGTTCTGTTTTTACAGTTCAGTTATGATTTCTATGTTATGATTTAACATAGAAAGTTTTTTTAAATCTCTGCTTTATTCCTGTGGAGTCACCTGTTAAATTAGTCCAGTTCATATTCGGGTTTTCTTTGTGTTTATGTTAATTAAAGTCAGCAATACCACCTTGCCCCACCCACTGAATTTATGATAGCTATAATACAAATGTATTTAAATCAAACAAAACATGATGATTGAAAATTTATAGTTATAAAACTATAGATGAGAACTTAGTTAGATGCAGCCATAAGGGGGAAAAAAAATCTCTAACTTTAGCGACATTTTGTGTAAGAATTTATTTCTTACAAGTTTTTTATTTTATTTTATATTGTTATTAGCTTTTGGCTGCAATGAACATCACATCTAGGGCGGCAGTGAGCTTAGTGTTCCCAGAATAGACTCTAGAACCACTGCGACAAGGACATACCACTTACTGGAAATGAATGAATGATAAACTAAATTTTTATCCCTAAAGTGTCTTTTGCATGTTTTACCAAAATAAAATTCTATTTTTAATTCTATTTTAATGAACTGTATTTTTTTTAGAACTACCAGCAGTGTTCAATTGTGAAGCAGCCTTAAAATCCCTTCACAATGCAATGCTATTTCAGGTCGTAGTTATTTTTGCACATACAACTAGCATGTATATTACATATTGGAACAAAAACATATCAAAATAATGTGCATGTGTTGTGGTCTGGGAAAACCCATTGAACATTGGACATGAATTATCTTCTGGCTATGATGTATTTTGACACTTCTTTTTTACAGTTCTCAGACAATTCAGGTTTCATTACAATACACCAATCAGCCAATACAACGCAAAACATTATGTTGAGTATTGCGTAGATCCGCCTCGTGTGTCACTTAAGCAGCTCTGGGCCCTGGGGTCAGGACTCCACAAGACCTCTTGGGGTGTGCTGTTGTGTCTGGCACCAGGATGTTGGCAGAGTGGGTTGTGCGGTCCATGGACATGGACTTGAACTGGCCCTTTGCACAGCAGACATGGGTGAACCTTGGGTGCCCATGATCCTGTCACCAGTTTACTGGTATATAATTGATAATCAATGTTAATGTTTTAAGGTTTTAAGGTTATGCGCTGGGCGTTAATGTTATAACTGATTGGTGTGTGTTTTTATAGCAGAGATTTATATACAGGGTGGGCCATTTCTATGGATACACCTTAATAAAATGGGAATGGTTGGTGATATTAATGTCCTGTTTGTGGCACGTTAGTATATGTGAGGGGGCAAACTTTTCAAGATGGGCGGTGACCATGGTGGCCATTTGGAAGTCGGCCATCTTGGATCCAACTTTAGTTTTTTCAATAGGACGCGGGTCATGTGACACGTCAAACATCATTGTTCTTCTTGTGAAATTCCCAATAAGTTTGACGTGTCACATGACCCTCTTCCTATTGAAAAAACTAAAGTTGGATCCAAGATGGCCGACTTCCAAATGGCCACCATGGTCACCGCCCATCTTGAAAAGTTTGCCCCCTCACATATACTAACGTGCCACAAACAGGACATTAATATCACCAACCATTCCCATTTTATTAAGGTGTATCCATATAAATGGCCCACCCTGTATACATAAAAACATATGTATATATAAATCTTATGTGAATATATATTATATATATATATATAATATATATATACCACATAAATGGTTTTCCCAAGCCACCACACATACACACAAACACACAATTGTGTAGTTTAGTTTAATTGGAAGAAAACAACACTAAAATGCATCAACTATTCTTTTAAAATGTAAATATCAATAACAATAAATTACAATGCTGAGATCCAGATCAAATCTGCTCCAGAGGACACAACAGCCTCTTCTCTTAGCTTCACGCGCTGGCTTGGGTGTGTTTAGATTAAGAACCGAAGACTTTAGAAAGTACAATGAATAAATAATGAATACAAAACCAAACATGTGAGAGACGGTGAAATCATGTCGATTTGAGTTTTCCTGAAGCCTAATCAACACTACAGAATACCTGTAGTCGAAAAACAGCTCCTCTCCCTGCTGTATGGCCCGTTTGGCAAAGATCCCGATGCGGTGGTCACCGTTCACCATGACAACTACAAAGAAATCCATTAATCAGATTTCATCAAAAAGATACCTAAAAAAAAAAAAAAAAAAAAACTAAACACTCAGGACACCACCGTTAAGCTGTGAAGCTGAACTTGCCTTTTGCGTAGCAGTTGGGATTGACCGAGTGGTTGGCGAAGCGAATCTTGTTCCCTTTCCGTGTTGCGTCCACCACAAAGTCTGTCCAGGTCGGACACACATGCAGAAAGTGTATGGTAAGCTCTTTCAACTAGACATGGAGGTATAAATGTGTAAAATATAGCAAGCAGGAGTAGAAAACCCAACAGATACAGTATGTACCATTGTTCAGGTTGAACAGGAAGCTGGACATGTACTTGTCGTAGATTCTGCCTCTTCTGTCTGCTTCATCCTGGGAGATAAGCTGAACATACAGGAGAGAGAAAAATACAAAAATGGGAAACATAACCAATTCAGGACATATGAAAAAAACAATCAACATGTTTTTTTTTTTTTTTTTTTTGAGGTCGTTGAATGAGCGACTGAAACACATTCAAGAACTTAGCAGAAAGCTTTGGGTCTTGTTGGAAGGTAAAACTCCACACTAGTCCCAAGGCTCTTGTAGACTGCAACTGTATTTTTTTTTTTTTTTTTTGGATTTTTCCCCGATTTTCTCCCTAATTTAGTCGTGTCCAATTCCTCCCCGTCACTAGGGGGCTCCCACATTAAGGCTACTACTACCACTCAGCCGGGAGGGCCGAAGACCATTACGTGTTTCCTCCGAACCACGTGACGCCAGCCGACGCATCTTTTCAACCGGCGCGCGTTGACGGCGTAACACACTCGGAGGACTATCGCTCCCTCCGTGCTCACAGACGCCCCTGACTGGCTGTAGAGCCGTGATTAATGTGGGAGCACTATGTACCTCTCATCCCTCCCCTCTGAGAGAGCTCGGCCAATCAGCTCTCTCTAGACCTCCGGCTGCGAGAGGTTACAGCACCACCCGGGATTCGAACTCGCGATCTCCGAATGATAGGGCGAGCGCTTTAACCACTGCGCCACTCGGAGGCCCCTGGTTTCTCCATTCTTCACAAAATTCTTTTCAATATGAACCTGAACAGACCTGCACAGAAATGATGCCAATCAAGATAGCATGAAAGTAATTAGGTACAGTAAGCACGTTGAGCTTTCTTCCGATTGTTAAAAGAACCTTCGAAATGACTCAACTCAGCATGCACAGCACACGCAGCAACATAAGAGACCTAAATCAATCAATCAAAGTATAAAGAATAAATAGAATGATGAATAATAAAAAAATAAACATGCACAGTCAATGAACAGAATGAGATAAGATTCAAAACTTGTGCTTCAGTCAGCTACTGCACACCGGGTTTAATTAAAAAGTACCTAAAATTCTCCATTTAATTACAAATGGAGAATTGTAGATAAAATGTCAAGGATTTGAATTGAATGTCAAACATGTTGAGATACAGAAACTGCCTAACTCAAACGAATTTACCCTAATTAGTATTAATAAATGAAACGTCTTTCAATTCAGACGCAGGAGATGACGTGAGCGTGCACTTGTACCCGCACATGTCCGAGTGTGTGCGAGTGAGTGTGTATGGATGCTGGATTGTTACACTTGCCTCTCCGCAGTATTCTGAGATGAACTCGTTTTTCTGAACCGGCTCCTTGATGAAAGTTCCCCATCCTGCTACATCTGATGGAGCCAGGAGTAGGTGCTAAACAGGTCAGAGGTCACGAGTTAAACCTTGAAACCTGGAGTGATATACATGCTAAAAGACAATCTGATATTGTATTAATCATGCAAATTCACTTTAAATCATGCAATCTTAAAGATGTCACATTTCTAATACAGCGGGACATCGACGTACGAATTTAATCCATTCCAGACGTGTGTTCTTAAGGCGAAATTTCATACTGCGAAACTCATTTTCCGATAGGAAATAATGCAAATGCAGATAATCCGTTCCAGCCAGCCATAAATATTACTAATATTACCAATTTCCAACACTATAATTATATTTTTGCATATAAAATCAATGAAAACATTTAGAAAAGACATGTAAATGAAATAAAATGTGACATAAATAGATATTAAACCTTACAGTACTTAACCTTAATGTATGATTCCTCGTGGTACCGTCTGCTTTAAAAACTTAATCGAACTATTCGTATGCTGAGGTACCACTGTCCTGGGTTACAGTTTACCCAAAACTGGGTGCTTTATTGCGCACTAGTGATGGGACGTTTGAATCATTTTAGTGACTCGGCTCTTTGAATCTCGTTCACCAAAATGAACAAATCGTTTTCCTGAGTCATTTAGTTCTTTTGATCAGAAATAAAATAAAGTGCTACGTTTCCAATAAACGGACCCGCAACACGTCTACATACACAAATTTTGTCTATCGTTCCAGTAATGAAAATATTACAATGCAACTAAGCACATATTATTATCAACAGAACGAGCCGCTCAGCATCATATCATCTAGTCTGAGTCGCTCGTTCTTTTGAATCTATTGCACTTCAAAGCGTCTATGGGAGTCACGTGACAAAAGAACGAACGATTCGGACCAAAAGACTCAAAGGTAATTACTCATTTTTGTTTCCTGTACATAACATACAGAGGTTTTGCGATGCTTTGCGCACGAGCGCCCAGTAGAACATGAATGAATCAATCGTTCTTCTGAGTCACGTTAAAGACTTGTTCAAAAAGTACGAATCGTTCATGAACGATCCATCACTATTGTGCAACACTTCTAGCATTCCTGTACAGGACGCTGTCGTGGTTTGCTTTTGGTCCATAACATACTGTATGAGCTTTGTTTAAACTGACGCGTTCTGTGTTTTGGTCTGTTACCTAACGTGATCACCAGATCGGAGTTCAGCCACTGATTACCCTGCTATTCTTCTGTCTATTGGAAAAAGTCTTCTTGTTTCCTGCGTTCTCCCGTTTCCTCATTTCTAGTTGTCGTTCCTGGATTGCCTTCTTGTGTGTGCATTTGGTCACAAACTATCATGGATTTGCTTAAACAAACTTACATTCTTCTTGCTGATCTACATCCTGTCTACATCCGTACCTTTTTGAGTCCTCTCTGGATGCTGCAGTTCTTGCAGGAAACCTGTTTGCTGTCCCAGTGGTCTGAAGCTCCACAGGTCAAGCAGAGGTCGGGGTCGCACTCGCGCACGGCCAGGTAACACGGACACTGCTTGGTGTTGCACTGCGTCTTACAGCGGCACCCCGGAAAACGGTTCTGGCCTGCATGAGGAAATGAAAAAACCTGATTACCTGAGACATGTTAACTTTTGATCATATGGAACAATGGAATGTTCTGATCCGGTCCAACCGGAGCGTCCATTTGACGAATTATCCTATTTCTGTACCGCTTATCCTTTGAAGGTTCCCTGCGGGCCTGGAGTCTATCTGAGGGAACATAGCGAGAAGATGCAAGCTCACACGCATAGACCAGACATGAGATTCGAACCCCCAACCCTGGAGGTGAAGGCAACATTGCAGAAGCATGAAAAAAGCTAAATATTAATCCACAACTTGACCTGTACTGAACATTATAATTTTCCCTCAAATGCTTAAATGAGTACCCGGAGACATGAGTGAAAAGTGATACAGTATGTGCTGAAAACACTACATTTTCTGTTACACAATGTTGTTGTTTCAGAGATTACAGTGTGGACTTGTTCTTATCACAGCGGCGTTGCCCAGCCACTCGTCTCTGCATACCTGCCCCCTGGTGGTGAAGAACACATCCGGAGCAGCACTTAGAGCACATGATCACATCACTGAACACCATAAACCTTCATCTGTTCTGTCACGATGAATATAAAAAATTCTCAGGCAGCCGTGTTCATCCGAAAACGACACAGTGTTATTGATGGGAAGCAGATCTGAGCGACAAACGCTTCCTTATCTTTCTGTATTTGTCTTTCTCTTCCTGCTGTAGGAATGTGGTTGATGAGTGCGGCTCCAACCGAGTAAATGCTTCGGATTTTAGCTAAAAGAAATCCCAGTGTCCTTGTGTGACATACTGTAAGCAGAATGGAATGTGTTATGTTGTGTGCAAGCGCAAAAACAAATGTGCGTTCATCTCAGCCTGTTTGTGCGGCCTGACGCCACGTGCCGTTTGTGTAGAGGACGGATTCTGTGCCATGAAAAGTGTTAATACCAGAATAAGAAACAAAAAATCATAGCGTTCAAGTCAAACCAGGACTTTGGATTCCCTCCCCTTTATTTCCCCATATAATCCCCTGCTACACTAATGAACTTTCACTACCTAACGTACGCCGGACCGCCCGCATTCCTGTCAAAAACGCTGGCCTCCCAGGAACTCCCATAAGAGCTCGAACATGTGAAAATGCCTTGTGTAATGTGAAAGTGGTGTTGCTGAATGATCGTGCGGACAGTTCACACAGACAGACGCGTCTCTACCGACAATTTTCAAGGTATCAGGTTCAATGAATGTTCACTCGCTGGGCTCCGAAGCATCTCAGCCAGGATCGTCATTCACGGAGGTTTGACAGGTTTGGTCAAACATTTGCAGCATATTCAAATGTTAAACTGCAGATAACAGTTTAGTTTGAACTGGTTTTTAGTTCCAGTTTAACTCGAACGTTCCTCGTACATAAAAATACCCGAGCGCTTTATATTTAAAAAGGGAGACACAGTCTTGTGCAAAAGTTTAGGCACCCCATGATAAATAACAGATTTTGGTGATTTTTTTTTTTTTTTTATAGAAAAGTCTCTCTTGGAAATGGAAAAAAAAATGCACAATATTTTCAGCAAACATTGATGCATAGTTACTGCTTATGCCATAAATTGAACACAAAAAAAGAACATTATTGAGGCACTGTGCAAAAGTTTGCATAAGACTATATATGGAAATTATATTTTCATAGTAAATCAATAGATAAAGGGAAAAATTAATTATTATGATAAAAACAGAGAGATAAACAGAGAAAGACGGTTAAGAGGTAGAGTATCATGGACACCTGTCCAAGTCTCCCCTGTCCTCGTCATGAGAGTTTCCACATTCCATAAAAAGGCTCTTTGACCAAAAAAAAAAAATGTGTGTGCACGTGTGTTCATTTACTCACACTCTTGATCACACTGGCAGAATTTCTCGCAGAAGTTCTGGGTCATCACACACGGACACGAGCTGTCGCACGGATGCTCAGGGTGGTCACATGGCTGGTAGTTGTACACCTGATTGGACGAATTATCTAAAAAGAAACAAAAACAAACAACCAATAAATACATCTGTAATATTTATCAGGACAGGACTGATTTGCTTAAGACTGATTTGCTTAAGCATCAAGAGCTCACCTTTTTTTAACTGGATCTTGGCCCATAACCTGAATAACAGGAATAACAGAGAAACTCGATCATGATTTGTTGACATTAATAGAACACATTTCAAATATACACAGTGCATTTACAGTACCTGCACTGTACCATCAGCTTTAACATGACGCAATGAATACAATACACCATTACGCCCAATAAATAAATCAACATATAACCACTATCTTTAAAAACATGGTTTTCTAAATAGTTTGATTCGAAATTTGACGTCAGATCCTTTAAAAAAAGGCATCTTTAGAGTTTAAACTCATGGTCTCCAGACAACAGATATCGATAATAAAAGTCATATCTGTCAAATGAGAGAATTAGTGCTCTGCTCTACCGGTGTTTTCTTTTCTTCTTTTGGGGTGAGATGCCACCATCTTCCAGAGGAACTCGATGAATCAGCACCTCTTTCACAGCAAACTCGTACACCTGAGAAAACGCGGAAATGCCCAAACACACACCTGAATGAGAGTGATGAACGTTCCCAAAGGAAAAAAATAAGTTAGCTAATGTTTGAGTGAAATCCCAAACAAAAGCGAAGTCGTTCATTGATTCATCTTCTGTAGGCTTAAGGGGGTGGGAGGTTCAACTGCATTAACGTCCTTTCCTGGTCCAGATGAAGCTTGCGTCCATCTTGATTGATTTTTCGTTCCCAGCAGAGAGAATTCCCAAACAAAAGTTAAGGTTGGACAAAACTGCCATACAGAACCTTATTAATAGAAACTATTCCCAAACATGTCTTTACTGAAACTGGGGAAAAATGTAATTCCCAAACAAAGGCTAAGGTTGGAGAGAATTCCCAAACAAAAGCAAATCAATTAAGTGACTCATCTTCATTAAACATCCAGAGATTATCCTGGGAATAGTGGTGTGAGGCAGAAACAGACCCTGATGTATTCGTAAAGTTACATAAAATTCCACCGAAACAAAAGTTAAGGTTTGGAAAGAAAAATCTTAAACAAAAGATAAAGTTAAAATTCCAAAACAAAAACCCGTACCAATAACCCGTTTCTCTGTTTTCTATGTGTGTGTGTGTGTGTGTGTGTGTGTGTGTGTGTGTGTGTGTGTGTGTGTGTGTGTGTGTGAGAGAGAGACTATGTGAGTGTGTGTCTACCTGTTTGCAGGTCTTGGTACCGAGGAGGCGAGCGATAGAGCAGAAGTTGTTGTAGTAGGTGCCGTGCAGAACCCTGAAGAGCGACTCGTCTGCGCCGCTCCACTGCAGAGGAGACTCGCCTTCCTCCATCAGATCCTCACCCTGTCTCAGCTTAGTGGGGGTGGGACACCGTGAGTTACCCTCTAACACACACACACACACACACACACACACACACACACACACACACACACACATAGACTAGTACCCAGCTGCCAGAGAGCATAGGTGTGTTTTTTACCTGCTGATGCCCTTTAAAGTTTCTGTTAACTAAAGATTATTGAGGAGAAAAAAAAAAAAGCGGCTTTGCTATGTTTCTTTTGTTCCGCAGACATTCCAGATGTTTTTATGTGTCTAGACAGATGCTGCTTTTTAATATTTGCCAAGCTTTTGCATGGTGTGTGTGTGTGTGTGTGTGTGTGTGTGTGTGTGTACCAGAGGAACTTGTTGTCTCATGGTCACTCTCTCCATCTTTCCTCTCCTCAGCTGAACCTGAGGGGGCGGGGCCTGTTGAGCTGGAAGGGCGTGGCTGGCGGCGGCGGCGGCGAGACCGCCGTGACCTCAACATGTACTGATCAGCAAACTCCTTCGCTCCTTTCTACATACATTCAGAAAGAGAGAGAGAGAGAGAGAGAGAGAGACCGGTCAGTGATGGTGTGGGCGGAGTCTGGGTTTGAAGGTTGCTGAATGCTGATAGGTTTTAACCTGTAGCAGGAAGCAGTCTAATCCACAGGGCTCCGTCTCCTTCCGGATCTCTTTAGTCTTCCTCTTATAGACGTTAGGGGAGGCATGGAATGCTGTGTATACATAAACACACACACACACACACACACACACGATGTACAGAAATAGATTAGGTTTTGAGTAAAACTTGATTAACTTAAACGTGATTATTAGCTGTTAAATTTAGCAATCATGTGTTTACACTGTAAAAAGAATCTGTCCAAAAAACCTTTCCAGATACACAGATAAACGACCTGAGACACGGATAAACTTCCTGAGACACGGATAAACTTCCTGAGACACCGATAAACTCCCTGAGACACCGATAAACTCCTTGAGACACCGATAAACTCCCTGAAGACACCGATAAACTCCCTGAAGACACCGATAAACTCCCTGAAGACACCGATAAACTCCCTGAAGACACCGATAAACTCCCTGAAGACACCGATAAACTCCCTGAAGACACCGATAAACTCCCTGAAGACACCGATAAACTCCCTGAAGACACCGATAAACTCCCCGAGACACCGATAAACCCCCCGAGACACCGATAAACCCCCCGAGACACCGATAAACCCCCCGAGACACAGATAAACCCCCCGAGACACAGATAAACCCCCCGAGACACAGATAAACCCCCCGAGACACAGATAAACCCCCCGAGACATCGATAAACTCCCTGAGACACTGATAACTCCCTGGAACAGATAAACTCCCTGAGACACCGATAACTCCCTGGAACAGATAAACTCCCTGAGACACAGATAAACTCCCTGAGACACCGATAAACTCCCTGAGACACCGATAAACTCCCTGAGACACCGATAAACTCCCTGAGACACCGATAAACTCCCTGAGACACCGATAAACTCCCTGAAGACACCGATAAACTCCCTGAAGACACCGATAAACTCCCTGAAGACACCGATAAACTCCCTGAAGACACCGATAAACTCCCTGAAGACACGGATAAACTCCCTGAGACACGGATAAACTCCCTGAGACACGGATAAACCCCCCGAGACACCGATAAACCCCCCGAGACACAGATAAACCCCCCGAGACACAGATAAACCCCCCGAGACACAGATAAACCCCCCGAGACACAGATAAACCCCCCGAGACATCGATAAACTCCCTGAGACACTGATAACTCCCTGGAACAGATAAACTCCCTGAGACACCGATAACTCCCTGGAACAGATAAACTCCCTGAGACACAGATAAACCCCCTGAGACACAGATAAACCCCCCGAGACACCGATAAACCCCCCGAGACACCGATAAACCCCCCGAGACACCGATAAACCCCCCGAGACACCGATAAACCCCCCGAGACACCGATAAACCCCCCGAGACACAGATAAACCCCCCGAGACACAGATAAACCCCCTGAGACACAGATATACTCCCTGAGACACAGATATACTCCCTGAGACACCGATAAACTCCCTGAGACACCGATAAACTCCCTGAGACACCGATAACTCCCTGGAACAGATAAACTCCCTGAAACATAGATAAACCCCCTGAGACACAGATATACTCCCTGAGACACAGATATACTCCCTGAGACACAGATATACTCCCTGAGACACAACTAAACCCCCTGAGACACAGATAAACCCCCTGAGACACCGATAAACCCCCTGAGACACAGATAAACCCCCTGAGACACTGAGAACTCCCTGGAACAGATAAACTCCCTGAGACACTGATAACTCCCTGGAACAGATAAACTCCCTGAGACACAGAGAAACTCCCTGAGACACAGAGAAACTCCCTGAGACACAGATAACCTCCCTTTAAGAGTTTTAATACTGTTATTAAAAATGACTTTTAATAAATACTTTAACTTTGATGTGTGTATGCGATAGAAGTTCCTGTGAATCTGTTGTATCTATAGAAACCAAAACTGATCAGAACTATCCTGTGAACTGTAGCTAATATCCGAGCTGCCGTTAGAAACTAAATCAACACCACCTGACCAATCAGATTTCAGAATGATTGAATGAATGAAAAGGATTTGTATGCAAAAAAATTTATATGTGAGAACGAGAGAGAGAGAGAGAGAGAGAGAGAGAGAGCGCATGTTTTCTCACGGTG
>QNUK01000784.1:75000-82500 GCA_013621035.1 Clarias magur
GTGATCTGGCAACCCTAGCTGACACATGATCCCATACATCCTTCTCTATACTACTTTTGTGACTCTAACAAAGGATCGCGAATTGTCTGAAAACAGGCCAGTCTCATGTATTCTATGCCACTTGATGGACTGTAGTATAGAGGGGTGTTCAAGTCAAACCGGGACTTTTTTGATTGTGGAAACCCGTTATTTCTCTATATAATCCCGGGTTTTATTTATATAACAGTTTTATTTATGTATATAATAAAAGCATGATCAGATTGCTTGCTTCACGTCTGAAACCCTGGCCTCCCAGGAACTCCTTTCATGGCCCAAACATGTAGAAAAATCTTGGAGCGAGGTCAGGCCTGTACGGGGGGGATGTGGCGGTAACTCCCAGCCGAGTTCCTGTAATGTGCAAGTGGTGTTGGTGAATGATTGTGTGTACAGTTCCTACAGACAGATGGGTCTCCTCCGCTAGTTGGCGACAAGTTTTCTTTCGATTTTATAGGATCAGGGCGTCACACTCGCCCGAATGTTCACGGGAACGCCTGCAGTGCGCTCTGAGCCATCTCGGTATTCACGGACGTATGGCCTTTCATGACGAGTCCTGGTTTGACTTGAACAACCCTTGTATATGTACGATATACCTGAATGAAGTTGTAAGGCACATTAACGTTAAAGTGACCTACGTCTGAATGATCCTGACAGTAAGAGCGGCTGACTGTGTGTACGACTCCATGCACTCATCCTCACCTTCACCTCCTCGGCCTTGCGGAAGCGCTTCAGCTGCCTGAGCCTCATGTACTCGGACTTGACCCTCTTCCTCCATTTCATCAGGCTGCCCGGGGATTTAGTGGGACAGAAGCGGGCGCCTGACGCCTCCTCCATCACCTCCATCGCCTAAAACACCTTAAACGCAAGAGGAAACATGCACGTATGAGTGTTCATCACTGATCACCTCTGGCTGTTAGAGATGCTCTCACTGGAGACTCCTTCCGTAAATGTTAAGTAAACATCTCTTTACAGAAAAGATGCACTGTTTTTTTTCTGTTACATAACAAATATGACAAAATATAAACCTGTGATTCATATAAAAACACGTTTATTTCCCATATCAACAAAGTAGTGTGGCTTAATGGTTAGCCATGTCGCCTTGCACCTCTAGGGTCCGGGTTCGATTCCCGGCCAGGTCCGAGTCCCGTCTCTGTGCGCATACAGTTTGCGTGTTCTCCCCGTGCTTGGTGCGTGTTTTCTTTTAATGCAAAAATTCATGCAAATCTATGAGAAGGCATTTCTCTATCTTTTAGGAAAAGCAACATCACTAGCTTGAAGAATCTACCATGTTTATTTGCACAGCACAAGTTCGTTTACAAAGCATAAGCTGAAAACTTTTACGTCATCCACGTTTTTACTACCCAGGGTGTATTCCTAACTTCATACTCCGTGTCCCTGGGATAGACTGACCTGTGCTTATGACATATAATGAAAGAAATTAAGTAAAGGGTTTTGTTTGGAATGACTGAGCTTATTCCACACAACCATGAAACAACCACAATCATAATAAAATGAAAAATAAAGTACATCCAGCGAGCAAAGTCACCCATCACTCATCGTCTATACGCCTTATCCTGTATACAGGGTCGCGGGGGGCCTGGAGCCTATTCCAGGAGAGGTAGGACAGGAGGACATTGGACAGGCAATCCATCGCAGAGCACATACAGTACTCACATGCTGATTCACACACTATGGGCAAATTTGAGGACTTCAATTAACAATTAATATGCAGGTCTTTGGACTGTGGGAGGAAACCAGGGTACCCGGAGGAAAACAACCACCAAGCACGGGGAGAACATGAACAATCCACGCAATCAAACACCTGGAGGTAGTGTTCATTTTGGCAACGGAAATAATGAGTTGACGATCAATTTTGTTTAGAGGCGATGACGAGACGTCACAGATATCAAAAGACAGTGACGTGATGAAAATTTAAAAAGTAAAAACTCATAAAACATCTGTCTTTATTTTCCGCTGTAATGCGGTGTTCATTTCTTATTCATTGACTAAAACTAGACTAAAATACTTAAAAGTATTTGAACCCAGATCCTGGAGGTACAAGGCGACAGCGCTAACCACTACACAGCTGTGCCTCGTCGGCTCTTCCACTTTAAATGTAAATCCTAACACAGGTACGGATAAAAATACTGTTGTTATGTTAGACCCCTAGGGTGAGTGTGTGTGTGTGTGTGTGTGTGTGTATGGTGGCAGGATTTCTACTTGAAAAATTTCTTTGTTTTTCGAAGCACTATTACAGACATTGAGTCATCGGAGTGTGACGCAGACGTGATAAAGACCCCCACAGAAGCTTTTCCAGCTTTTCAGAAGCTTTCCCGCACTTGCAATGACTCACCCCCCCCCCCCCCCCCCCCCCCATCCACACACACACACACACACACACACACACAGTATCTGACAGAGGGGCCTCACAATTCACACATGACTAAAAACTTTGTCACTGGAGGAGAGAGGGGGTGAGGGGGTGGGGGGGTGGAAAGCATCCACAATTGGATGAACTCCTCGTAGCGCCCCCTGCTGGACGCAAAACAGAAGTGCCGCGCACCATTTTTAAAAGGATTTAAATCCCCTTCCTCGTTTCATCGTCACATCCGGAAATATAACGGATGCTTAAATTTCTTGTCTGTTCCGAATCACGGGTGTCACTCTCTGTTAGCGTGCGCGTGTGTTGGTTGAATTCGGTTAACGGAGGGCGTCATGCAGGGCCGCGCGTGACACGCTGTCTGCTGAAGGAGCACGCGCTGCTCACTCGAAGTGGGCGTGTCCTCCTGTGCTCGCGCGAGGCCGTAGCGAAACGGCACGCAGAAGTGCGTAGGTCAGACTTTCGCACGTTTCGCTGCTCCGCACAAGCACCAAAGCCTCACAAACGTCGAGGTTATGAATGTAAAAGGACATAAAAGGTAAAAAGAAAGAATAATAACACTAAAGAGGCGCGAGGCTTCCGCGTGAATGAGAAGCGCTCGCTGGCACGCGCCCTGGCGTCAGGGCTTCAAACACACTCCGTCAACATGACAACTCCGTCACGCACTAAACGTCCGTCAGCGTGAACCGCGCGAGAATAATAACGATAAAAAAAAAAAAAATCCAAGAACGCCGCGCGCGTGCGGATGCGCCCTCCGCGGTCTCACGCACCGTCACCTACCTTTAGTCACTCACTCCAGCGGCTCACGCGCACAACTCCGCGTGCCCCCTCTCTCTCTCTCTCTCCGAAAAAAAAAAGAAAAGACAGAGTAGGAGAGGCGTCCCAGCACCGAAATCACACACAGCTCGCGCACGAAAACCTTCCGGTACTGCCGAGTGCGCGCGACAACTCCCCGGGCCTCCCGCGCGCATGCTGTTAGTTCCAACGACTCGGAGCTGCGCACTTCGCCTGACTCGGACCGAGCTCGGGGTGACGTGTTTATTAGCGGCGCCGTAGAGCACGGAGGGGATAAAACACCCCCTACAGAAATGAATACTACACGACATCATTAAATACCGCGCGGCAGGATTAAATATCACACACAGCCGGATTAAATACTACAAATGATTAAATACCTGGCAACATGATTAAATATGCAAAACAGCAGGATTAAATACTAAACACCATGATTAAATATCACACCCGGATTAAATACTACACAGCCACCTAAAATATTACACATGGCCCGATTAAATACTACACATCATGATTAAATACACAGACAGATTAAATACTACATATGATTAAATAATTCACAGGTGCGTTAAATAATGCACAACGTGACAAAATATCACACAGCCGGATTAAATACCACACATGATTAAATACTACACATGATTAAATACTATACACGATCAAACACTTAACTATATGATTAGATACCGCACTGCCTGATTAAATACTACATATGATTGAATACAATGCAATATGATTAAATATGCAACACAGGATTAATTACTAAACAACATGATAAAATATCACACAGCTGGATTAAATACTACACAGTCATCTAAAATATTACACATGGCATGATTAAATGCTGCATAACAATTAAATATCACACAGCAAGATTAAATACAACACAACATGATTAAATATCACACAGCAGGATTAAATACTACAATTCATTAAATATTATGCCACATGATTAAAAACCACAAAGGTGGATTAAATAATGCATAGCATGATTAAATATCACAGACAGATTAAATACTACACAGTCCTCTAAAATATTACACATGGCCTGATTAAATACTGCACAACATGATTAAATACTACACAGCCAGATTAAATACAACACAACATGATTAAATATCACACAGCCGGATTAAATACTACACTTGATTAAATACTATGCAACATGATTAAAAATCACAAAGATGGATTAAATAATGCAAAATGTAATTAAATATCACACAACTGGATTAAATAATGCACAAGATGATTAAATATCACAAAGCCAGATTAAATACCACACATGATAAGATAGTATACAACATGATTAAACACTCCACTACATGATTAGATAACATACTGCCTGATTAAATAATAAACAGACAGATTACATAGAACAATGATTAAATACTATGCAACATGATTAAAAATGCAACACAGCAGGATTAAATACTACACAACCTGATTAAATCTTACACAGTTCGATTGAATACTACACGGCCAGATAAAATATCACACAGGCAGATTAAATACAACATGTAATTAATACTATACAACATGATTAAACACTACACTACATATGCTTAATACTGACATGATTAAATACCACACAGCTTGATTAAATATCACACAGACAGATTAGATACTACACATGATTAAATACTATGCAACATGGTTTAAAAATGCAACACAGCAGGATTAAATATCACACAGCCAGATTAGATACTACACATGATTAAATACTATGCAACATGGTTTAAAAATGCAACACAGGCAATTTCATTAAACACTACAAAGTCTAATTAAATACGACACACAACACTCAACAACTTTGTGAAATCCTGTGCAACCTAATTTAATACTTCACAATATGATACTATAAATCATTTATTACATAATATCCAGCAATATTGAATACTACACAGGCTAATTAAATACTACATAACATAATACTACAAGACTTTATTAACTACTAAAACGCAAGATAAAAATACTGCACATCATGGATAAATACTACACACCACAATGCTTTACAACTTTAGTAGAAACAGCACAACCTGATTAAATACCACAAAACATGTTGCACAACTTTATTAAATACTACACAACACACTAAAACCTACATGACCTGATTAAATTCGAGTTGATTAAATATTTCAAAACATCATTAAATGAATCTTATGCAGCAAGTTTACATACAATGTACAAATACAACACAGGCTGATTGAATACTACACAGTCTGATTAAGTACCATACTTCATTATATTATACATTAATAAATACAATGTAAATACTACATACTCGTTAAATATTACACAGACTTTTCAAACATTACATAACACGACTTAAAACCATTAAATACTTCATTAAATACTTTACAGTCTAAATAAATACTGCTTAAACACCTCAGAGCTGGATTTAATGCCTATACAGTCTGATTAAATACTACAATGTTATTAAATATTACACAACAGGATAAGATATTAAATAGTTCACACATACACTGATTAAATACTAGTTATCATAATAATAAAAAAATATGTAAAACCCAATTAACTACTAGTCTATATAATTAAATACTTAGTAATAATAATGATGATGATGATGAAGTAAACCACAGGTGATTTTGCATCATCACCGGTGAGTTTCGGACCTGCTTGCTTGAAGTAGCAGCAGCACTCGCACCTGGCCACTGTTTCCGTTCCCACAAGTCCTGCGCCCGTTACTCAGGCAACCGATCAACAAACACACAGTTCTCTTCATCTGTTCCTTTCAACTTCCTCCATGCGCTCAGCTGTGGTGTGGTGTTTACATCTTGCACTAAGCTGATAGCTAATAAGTTATCAGGTTGTCTAGCTCCGTCTATCCTGAGAGGCTGTAAGCAAAACAGTCATTTATTTTTAAAGCCTGTTCATAATTCAGATGGCTTAGTGGTTAGCACCATCACCTTGCACCTTCAGGGTACAGGTTCGAGTCTCAACTCGTGTCTGTGTGCATGGAGTTTGCATGCTCTGGCGCTTGGTTAGGTTCCTCAGGGTCCTCCAGTTTCCTCACACAGTCCAAAGGTTTGGCTAATTGGAACTCCCAAATGAGCGAGTGTGCGCTACCATGAACTGGCACCCTGTCCAGGGTGTACACCATCTCATCTCCTATTGAACGTTTCCTGAGATACTGTAGGCTTCAGACCCCCTGTGACCCCGTTTACAAGGATAAAGCGATATAGGAACGATGAGTGAGTTCATAATTCAAGTTGCACTCAGCAGGTTCCTCCTCCAGATGGCAGCACGATGTAATTTCTGCATCTCGCCAGGCTTATTGAAAATCCCATGCTCTAACACCACGTTCATCGCACCCTCGTCGACTTAAAATCCTCTCCCTAAAAGTCTAAAAGTCTAAAAGAGACTAAAAGTCTCTGGACGATTAGTGATTCTACAGTATGCAGAACTCTTACCTTGCAATATAGTAAGGGTCCTTAGCATCACATATGTTTCCCTAACAACAGACTGCATATGTGAATCTAAGTCAACACACGTACATGATGTCATGTGAACAATATGTAACAAAGCAAAAACACATGTACTGCATGTGAAAAATTAAAACCATGTGGAGCAATTCACATGTGAAAAATCACCCCATGACTGAAAAAAAAAAGAAATATAACGTGTAAAGTGTGTATACTGTACTGTATGTGCATGTGACTGTGTGTGTAACCTTTATGTGTAGCGAACCACTGATGAATGATTTTTCATGTGAACATGTAAACATTATGCATATCATTAGACATGCTGTATATCGCCCTGTTATCAATATAAAATATATACTGTATAGTCAGTATAGAAGAAGACGCTCACCTTGAAAATATTATTCCTTTTCCCTGCCTGCTTGAGCGGAGGGGTCACAGGAGCCTCTCTATAAAGGGACTCAGTGGGCATCCTGCCAACCTTTTTGTCTCCTGATCCAAGTATTTTTTATGACTGATCCTGGGGAGCCAGGTGTATTTCTCATACCAGCTTGTCCTTGACACATGCTTAGCATCTGACGCTTCTTCTGCAAAAACGATTTCAGTCTTCTCCTAGGGTTGATTCTCACAATGTCATTCATATCTAAGGGAAGATTTGCTGTGATATAAGAGCCATAAAACACCTTCTCGCCTTCTATGCGTGGACAAAATTGTTGGTACCCTTCGGTCAATGAAAGAAAAACTCACAACGGTCACAGAAATAACTTTAATCTGACAAAAGTAATAATAAATAAGAATTCTATGAATGTTAACCAATGAAAGTCAGACATTGCTTTTCAAACATGCTTC
>QNUK01000784.1:87500-125000 GCA_013621035.1 Clarias magur
ATCAGGATAACTCAGATGAGATGCTCAATAAAGTCTGGTGTAGGCATGGCGATGTGCTGATCTAGTGAAAAAAAAACAAAAACATTTCCATTAACGATTCAACAAAATCAGATTGGCTATTTAGTTAACAAATCCTGTTTTTTTTTTTTTTTGCGGCCTCGGGGAACGCCTCTGATAAAGCCGGAAGTATTCGGTATCCACATAACAACAGTAGACAAAAAACATCTGATACATGCATCAGAAAAAAAAAAAAAAAGCTTTGTAGGAATAGGAATGTTTGTAATCAAGACAATTATTGGAAATTAAGACTGTTATTGAAGTTCATTGGGAGAAATATAATGTCGACGCTGAATGCATTGAAGACATTATGGTGTCGCCATGGCACCAGGCTAAAGGACTGCACCGGCGGAGTGAACAGTACACCAGCGTTTCTTTAAAATACACTCTCATCTCGCCTTCACATTCAAGTGCACATCTAATCTGACCATTTATTAAGGTCCAAATCAAAAGCCAATTAATGGACGAGACTGTGTTATAAGTGTACGGCTCGGTCTGCAACTGCCTGCTGATCGGGTGGTTATGATTTCAAACCCTGGCACGGTTTCAACCCTAATGTTTAACTGCTCAGTTGTGTCTTTAACCGTAAGTCACTTGGATTAAATCGTCAACCGAATAGGTTAAATGTAACAGCAGAGTTCTTGACCTTCATTGATGGTTAATTCTTGCTCCCATACCAGTGGTTTCTCACCTGGAAAGTTGCGAGTTCAAATCCCAGAAAAGCCACTAATGATCGTTCAGGAAAGAACCGTCACTGAGCAAATGAATACCTACAGTATACACGTACAAGCGAAACAGAGAAGACGCTCTGCTCTTATCCCAAGCTTGATTTAGTGGTGCAACAACATTTGCAAAAAAAAAAAAAAATCAGTTAACCTCTTTACATGTTCCCGATGTGCCTCTAAACCTCTCCTGGAACCGTTCCCGATAGTTTCCCATCGCTTGCGCCATCCATACGCCCTGCATAAACAACATCGTGTTTCCATTTTCTGTAGCTTTCTAAAGGAGGTCCAAACGTGTGTGGGTTCGAGCAATGGGGAGAACGATTTAATCACAACTGCCTTGCTGTATAAATAGAAGATTTAATAAATAGCGTCCTCCGAGTATTTATTTGCAGATCTGTTGTGCAGATATTTATCTTGGAATGGAGTGGGTCTTTGTGTGGACTTCACGTTATGCAATTTTTGGGAACTGTAGATTAGACGTGGGGAGGTTTGTTTGGAAATCTTCGCTGATTCAATGCATGCAGGTGCTTCGGGGCTTTGTGGGGGGCCGTGGGAGGCGGGACTATAAGGAAGGAGCCGATGATGGACGGCGGTACGAACGGTTAATGAATCACAAAGGCTGTGCTCTGATTCGTCTCAGGTTTATCCTGGACGTCACAAGAAGCAAAGCGAGCGTATTCAGCAAGATAAGTCATAAGACCGAGAGCTTATCGGTCAGATGCTTGGCATTTGTTCGCAATGTAAACCAAGTATTATGGCTTTGGCAGCCGAGATGGAGGATAATCTGTCAGTGGCAAGCAGAGATCGTCCTGCTCAGCCTTATGAGTCATATCAGCATCGGGAATCTCAGATCCTTACGTACATTTCTGCAAGAATCAAAGCTATATCTTTTTTTTTTTTTCCTTTTTTTTTTTTATCTCTACAATCTACCACTGAGCGCTATCTGTACTTTGTAACAGACCTTAAACCCTGACACATTATCTTGGTCGCAAATTGCATTAAACCCTCACGCTTTGGTCTCTGAAACTCAATCTGCCGTCACATCCAGAAACAAAGCAGTGCTGAAACATCAAAAAAAAAAAAGCATCCTGAATGAAATGTGGAAATCATTTGGCTGACATGAATACGCAGGGCCCGAGCCCAGTAGAGCGAGAGCAAAGGGAATTGCTGGATGACGTATAAGTCAGTGCCTGTGTGTGTGTGTGTGTGTGTGTGTGTGTGTGTGTGTGTGTGTGTGTGTGTGTGTGTGTGTGTGGCTTTTATTCGAGGCTTTTGTGCCCCAGGGGAATGACTTTCGCTTCTTTTTTTGCATCATCAGCATTGTGGTGTACATGTGTGCCCAGTGGTCGGACTTGCGCTGTAAATGCGTCAGTGGCGGGCGTTCTGCTGAACATGCGTCAATAACAGAGCGAGAAGTTCCTCAGGGAGGGGGGTGGTGAGGGGGACAGGGGGGGGTGACGGGGGCGTGCTAATGTGTCATCTCTTCGTCTTACTTTTTCTTCTTCTATGGTTTTCTGTTTCCAAAATCCCCCCAGCGTGGTCCCATCAGGTCGGAGTAGAGTCTCTCTTGTGCGTTTTCTCGGGATTATTACATAACGTCGTACCTAAGCGTGTCGGCCCATTAAAAACACAGAACAATACTTGAGACACAATCCAGTTCTCCAGTTTGTTTTCCACATTCTAGGATTACAAGCTGTTTCTGGTTTTCAAAGCGATATATCAGTTCCGGTTTTGCACCAGTAACCTAAATAAGGTTTAAATCCTAGTGTGAATCTTCATGAATTTCGATTTTCCTCCAAGCGAATCTCTTTCCACGACATCTGTAGATCATAATAAATAACTACAGGCAAGAATTTCAACACGATTCCTTGTTCGGGAAAAAAAAAAAAACGAATGAGGAAAAAAAAAAAAAAAAAAAACCTCTGACCACGGTTACATTTATGTTATTTGGCAAACAGCTTTACTCCAGAACGACTTACAGAAGTGCGCTTTGAATAAATGCATCCTCTAACAGGGTCACGAGGTCAGGGGGAAGGACTACCATCAGTCTAACAGCACTGTTAGGGAGCGTTGTATAAGAAATACACAAGACTAAAACCACTGCCGGGTAATGGCTTTAACAACAACAGCAACAAAAAAAGATGAAGGCCTATGATTATACAAATTTTTTTCCAAAATTAAAAAAACTAAACATTGTCATGGTCCATAGCATGTGGCATATTATAGGGAGGCAGGGTCATCATGTAGGAATGTAGAAGGAAAGTTCAAGAAAACATGGAAATACTGTAAGAACGAAAGACTCGGATTCTGAGAACAAAAACAAACAAAAAAAAACATTAAAAGGAGACCTGTTATGCCTTTTAGTCATGGTTAGACATTTAGATGGGTCTTCAGTGCTTGAATACACAAAAAACATTATTACATTGTTTGTATTGCTGAGGCTTAAACAAGCTGATTAGATCGTCCCCCCCTTTACAACCTCATACACAGATCAGTCATACTGTAGCATTAACACTACATTCAATTCAACTCAATTCAATTTTATTTGTATAGCGCTTTTAACAATTTCCATCGTCGCAAAGCAGTTTTACACAATCAAAAGAATTATTTAAGTCGGTATGAAATGTGAATGTGTATGAATCAAAAAACTGGCAGATTGTCCCTGATGACCAAGCCGAGGGCGACAGTGGCAATGGAAACCTCCCTGAGATGGCAGCAGGAAGAAACCTTGAGAGGAACCGGACTCAACAGGGAACCCATCCTCATCTGGGTGCGGTGTGTTCACTGCATAATATTAAGACAACAACACTGATTATAAATTATATAGACGTAAATTGGTGACAGGATCATGAGCACCAAAAGGCTCACCCATGCCCTCAGGAACCAAAGGCTGGCCCATCTGGTCTGATTCCATGGAAAAACCAATGCAACACAAATCATGGAAAACAGTCAATGCTGACCATGGTACAAAGACACCAGGACACACCGCACGCCCCAGGCAAAGAGCCCAAGGCCCAGCATTCAAACCCCCAAGAACCCAATCCAATCGAGCACGCGTAGGACGCACCGGACAAACAAGTCCAGCAACCAACCAACAGCACCCAAAGCACTGCAAACATCCTACTGCCAGACACGACAGCACACCCCCTCCCCAAAGGCCCTGCCATGGCCAAGGGGCCTGAGCCTCCTCAGTGGCACAAGGGGAACCTACACAATACTGGACATAATGCTTTTTCGTGTGTTGTTATATTATGGCTGGTCGGTGTATGTGACCTTTAATGCACAATAAAATGAACAAGGTTTCACAATGAACCGAGGAGGCAAGACGTTGAATGAAAAACGCAACCTAATCAAGAACTTATACGAAAGAGGTCCTTGCAGTGATGCTAGTCACAGCCATCACAATGCCACAGCCAGAGGTGGGAACAGGACTCAAACACAAACCTAAACACGTACTGCTCATCAACCACGGGAGCTGCAAAGCGCAGTCAGAACCCTTGACACGAAACTGCTGCTCATAGCTTTCCAAACCCACACACTGTGTCGGTAAACCAATGCATCATCCGTTCATTTATCTTCAGTGCGAATGACGGATCTGGAGTCTTTCCTGGGAAAACCGCGTGCGGGAAAGGAATACATCCTGGATAGGGTGCCAGTTCATTGCAGGACGCCATGTACACACATACACATATTGACTTCAGGGAAATTTAGCATGTCCAATCCATTAGCCACCCTGAGAACAAGCCTGGAGCGCTGCGCTGTGGTGGCAACATGACTTGTTGCTATGCTTGTGCAGGTATTTCATAATCACGCAACTTTCTCCCTAACAAAATTCAGCAACTGCTCTTAGTCCTCCATTATTAGGAAATGAGGTAACTGGGCATATGCTGCACAAACAGCGCACAGAGATACAGTAAGCCCGGAGTATTGTTTTAACCGTTGATCGCCTGGATCTTTGGCAAACTTACCAAACTTACTGTAGCTTGCCACTCTTGACTATTTTTCCTTTGGCACTGCTGTCCATAACATGACTTTGCTGTCCATACTGGCCATCTTTCAGGCCTTTTGTTAGTTCATACTGAACTTGCTAAACACTGTGGTTTTATGTTTTATTCAGTGGAAATGCATCTTGCTCTCTGTAAACAGTACAGTATCTCATCTCTGCTCCGAGGAAATTGTTGGTATTCCGATGACAGTTGTTTTACTTTTATTCCCCCATCTCCGGCCATTTGTCCTTGAGCGCCCGTATCATATGCTGTCGGGTTTTTGTTTTTGTTGCTGTACTATAATCAAAATTGTTTGATTTTTCTTATTCCCAACATCTGCCTTATGGTTCTGGGTTGGACTGCTTTCCTTCACCATTGAAATCGCAGGCACGACCGGCTCTCATGCTTTCTACATTTAACCGTTTCGAAAGGGATCCCGAGTCAATTCGTTAATGTGACCCGTCCACCGCTCGCTGATCTGGTCAGAGCTCTAGCCGGGTGGTGGATATGAATTTCATTATATATTGCACAATGCTGCAATTTTCTCAGAAGGGATTTTTTTTTTTTTTTACTCTCAATTACTTTGAGCAATGCTGTATCGTGATATTGGTTTTGTTGTATGCTTCAAACCCACACACTGTTTTGGAAAACCGATTTGTCATCCATGCATGAGGTGACAAATTTGTGGTCTCAAACTTTTGATTCTCAGTCATCTAAGTGAGGTTGAATTATGTCCACTAGATTTCTTGTTAGGTAGACACATTTCCCTACTCATCCAAGTAGCGTCTTCAGTCTGAGGAAAGCTGGTTAGTTCCTGATAGTAGAATCCTGTCTGAAAAGGCTTGTTTACGTGAACAACTGAGAAGGTCGAGAGTGAGGGGGAGTGAGGAAAACAATGGTAGTGAGAGATTAGGGAGAGTCGTAAGGTGAGTAAGAGAGTAAGGTGGCGTTCTTAAGTGTGGTGTTCCTGGTGGGCCTGTGAAGAGGTCATGATCTTCCTGGGGATGGATCCATTAGGATCAAGACCTCTTCACCTGACAAGAAAGACGTCCAGTTGACAATAAACATTGAGACATGAATGCTACTGCGTTGCTAGATTTGATAACACATAAAGTATTGTACATTGTACAATGACACACATCAATTCTGTTTTGCTTTTTTTGCCTTAGATTGATGATAGCTCTATCACACCCGTCTCGAGAAATACCTTTCAGCTCTCAGCATCCCTGACTTTTTACCAATTACAGGCCACATCTTTCACCCTCTTGTTGCTCCATGATCAAGTACATGCTACAGTATAAACCCACTTCCTTTATGTATGTACCTTTCCTCCTGGACCAATGCATTGCTATCGAACACTTCTTTTGTCATTGTGTCAATGTGACGGTTGGATATCCAAGTGCTATCCGCCTTTTCCCGCATACAGAACCCCTCACAACCCCAACTAATGGCTAGAAAGATAGAGTTCATCCAGTGGTGCTTTGTGTTCTGTGGTTCCTGGCCACAGATTTTGACCAGTTTTCACATTGCTCCACGTGGACTTGGACTCCAATTTGCATCCACGATTCTTCTGTGGGTCACAAAGTTTCACATGACCTAAAAACAACAACAACAACAACAACAAAAACAACACTATGAAAAACGGCTTAGTAAGATGAAAAAAAAAAAGGTTAGGGTTAGGGTTTCCACACTGGTAATCTCATTAAAATAAAATAAAAGAAATATTTGCATGAAAATAAGAGGACCAACCGGTACGGTGCCAATATTTGGACGGCCACAGGGAAGCTGTAAAATGACACCTCTTCCACCTGCCAAGATCATCAGGCTCATGATGTGAGGTCATCAGGATGGACATCTGAAATCAAACAGCAACCCTTTGAAAGTCACAGAGCGCTGTTATTTCACATACCTTCAGAACTATTTTGCCCGTCCCCTGAACCTTCGTTAGCGAAGCAGGTGCTGACCCTAATGCTGTGGCATTCTAGTCATAATAAGCCAGTCGCTCGAGTATGGGTTTGGGTTTGAGGTTACTTGAAATTGGTTCCGTTTTGAGAAGCTACAGTAGTGTTGGCTTTGGAAGAGAGCTGAGAAAAGAAAAAGGAGGGGAAAAAAACAACAACAATGGAGACAAACAATGATAGAGTGAGAGTGGGAGTGGGCCCTGACAGACAGACAGAAAGAGAGAGAGAGAGAGAGAGAGAGAGAGAGAGAGAGAGAGAGAGTGTGTGTGTGTGTGTGAAAGAGAGGTGGTCTATACGAGAGCAGCCCGCCCTATCTGTGGCTTCTGTCCCATTGTGTGAGTCCACCACCCCTTTAAGGAAATGAGCACATCCTGTTGTTTTATTCGAGTCTTCCTGCGTAAAGGTTACTACATGGTGATCAGTGTTCACGCAGACACAGACACACACACACACACACACACACACAGAGCTCGCAGTGGACTAAAGGACCATGTCTCCTCACGTGTCCTCACCTCGATTAAGGCCGACATGGAGCCCGTCTTTTAGGGGTGAGTACCGCCAGTGCATCGCCTCAACGTTTCTGATCTTTCAATTCAACCAGATAGGAATTCTCTGACATTGAGCTACGGTTAGAATATAAACTGTAAATACTAAATACATCAATTATGTTGCGACCAAAGTGTACGGTTCCTCATCGCTGAGGTACCGTCAATCAACGTTACGTTGCGTTCTGTAGCTGTAGAATGTATCCTTCATCAAAGAAAAAAAAAAAAAAGGTCCGTAATTGTACCTGTAACTTCAAGTCCAAACAGGTGGGTCAAATATATTTTAGGTATCATGACACATGGATCAATGTCAAGTAGGCTGAAACTACGAAAACAAACGAAAAATTTCTCTTGAATGTTCATTTATCACGGTTTATCCAAAACGTACCCCCAGGTTCTGGGTTCGATTCCCGTCTCCGTGTGTATGGAGTTTGCATGTTCTCCCCGTGCTTGGTGGGTTCCCTCTAGGTCCTCCAGTTTCCTCCCACAGTCCAAAGACTAGATTGCAGATTCGATTCATTAATTCCCAAGTGCTCTGCGATGGATTGGCACCCTGTCCAGAGTGTACCCCACATTGTGCCCTAAGTCTCCTGGGATAGGCTCCAAGCCCCCGTTTCCCTGAATACAGGATAAAGCGGTATAGACGATGAGTGAGTGAGCGATGAGTAGCCAAAACGCCATCCCCTCTCAGGATACCGGAAAATGGATGGGCCGGTGGATAAAAATGAAAATATGATAAATTTAGAACACAAATACTAAGTTGATTTTATGTGATGTTCCAAGATCACAAAATGTATTGGGTCGGATCTGGGTCTAAGCCAAATGATTCAATTCAATTCTATAGAAAAGAATATACAGTAGGTCAATAAAGGTCCAGTTGATGTCTTATTGAACAGCACAGTACAGTTTGGTACCTTTATTTTGAGTTGCCACTGTTGGGGCCCCTGAGCAAGGCCCCTAAACTTGAACTGCTCGGATATAAACTGTAAATCGCTCTATTTTTCCTTTGTCCTACTTTTTTATGCATTCAGATTCATATGCTGCTCCTAAAGACCAGAAGTATCTCCTAATATGCTGCATTAATATATCCATATACTACAGTATATATAGCATACAATATATCCAGTGCAAGTTGTCCAGCACATGGGTGGTCAGTCAGGCACATGTAAATTTCCTTTCCCCTTTAAATGCAGATCTTGCAAATATTTCATTTTGGATGAACTCAAATGGAGCCAGAGCAGGAAAAATCTGCCAGCTGAACAGGACAAAGAGAGGATGCACTCCATCCATCCATCCATCATCTCTCTCTCTCTCCCTCTTTCTTTCTTGAACTCCCTTCCTGTGTGTTGTTTTCAGGGAAGAAATGTGTGTAAATATCCAAGAAATCCCTAAAAAAAAAAAAAAACATTTGGATGAGAACTACGTGTTGCTGGTCAACAGCTCAGCTTTGAGAGCAAAAGTTTATACTCCCGATGGTTCTTCTGAACAGGATCCGACAGCATCCCAAAAATATACAACGAGAGACAACTTTATACGGCACTGTGCAAAAGTTTTGCCCCCCTCCCTCATATTAGTTTTCATATTAAATCAAAGTAAATGTGTAGATTAAATTCACATAAATGGAAACAAATGTTGTACATTTAAAAATCGATTCTTTATGTAGCAAACTCAGCAGCGATCTAATTTCCCCTCTCGTCTGTTCCAACCACTCAGCACTCAGCTTCACCGGTATACTAATCACCGGCCTGATCATCTGTCATCATCTGGTCCTGTTTCTTACTGATTCATGCCTTAAGTTAGATGTTTTTTTTTTTTTTAATAGATGAATGATTCATAGGCTTAACAAACAAAACACATTCCTCTGAAACCGCTCAGGTACAGCGACTGGGCTTGAAATGAGAGCCAAAAAAGGTCATCAGGAAGCCTGGAGAACTATTCTTCAAGCCGACATTAAAAATACAAGAAATTCTGGCTCTTTGGAGGCAAAATATGATGAAATGATGAGACTTTTGCACAGTACTGTATTGTAAAATCTAAAAACGTTGGTTTTTAATTTGTCCCTCTGAATATCTCTGGACTTTAGAAGAACTTTAGAAGAACCAGTTGAGATCGTTTTTTTTTTTTTTTGGTGCATTACTGCATCATCACTTGATCCATTGTGCACGTCGATGCCCGTCTTCAACCCTTTCTGTTTCCTCACTTGCAGTCGCCTGCATGGTTTTGATGTTCGGCCGACTGCAGGCGCTCCTTCCGAGTGAAGCCACTCCTCTTAAACGCTCAGAGGAACATCGTGGTGAGATTGAGCATTTATTTTACTTATTCATTTATTTCAGCTAGCTTATTCCCATTGTGGAAAGAACCATTGCTTGAAATGTGTTTGAAATACCTGAAAAAAAACAAAGGACAATTTATTTCTTAGCGAGTTGCCATACTCAAATATCTGTACTTTACTGTACATTTCTTAACACGTCTGAACTGTAACGGCTTTTACAGTGAGAGCAGACGCCTTAAACTTTGGCAAGCAGAGAGGGGAAAAAAAAAAGTCATAGGATGTGAGACGGGATGAACGCTGATCAGCACTTTCTCCCCCACGGGAGCTCGACCGCGATCATTGTTTCTTAACGCATGTTCACGAACCCACCATTTGTTGCACATTTATTTCCTGCGTCTTTCCCTGCTTAGTGTTTAATGATATTTTCGCTCGAAGAGATTTTTATCTGCACCGTGTTTTGGCTAAAATATCAAGAAAGCGTTGGTGTTTCTCCTCTATTGTTGTGTCAAAAGGGTCAAAAGTCATAAATTCTATGGCTAAATCGTAGATATTGCAGAGAATTTGTAGAGGTTTTGTACTTCTATAAGCAAGCACAATGTGATATAAAGCACAGTACACCAGAAGTGTGATAGGGAGAACAGAATATAAAGGAAAACAACAACCGCAACAGCTTTAGCGTTTATGCTATCGTTTGTTGCTACAATTCTTAAGGCGTTCATCCGAACGAAGTTATAGTTTTAAAACTTTATTCTTTAGCTATGGTTTGGATTTAACTAGCTAATTTGGATCATGATGGCTAGCCACTATCACGCTGTCATGGGTCTAGGCGGTGGTACTGGCTGGCTAGACCGGCTGATGGGCATAATAACGCAGGCATAAATGCAGAGGGGCAGGTAAACTTAAATCGTCCTTTTATTTACAAAACAAAAGACAAACAAAGAAACCAAAACCACAAACTAAAACTATAACTAGGGCTCTTTAAACAGACATAGGGACTAAGGACTGACACAGGGAACCAGGAGCTGAAACAAGGAAACCAGGAACTGGAGCTAACTAAAGACACATGGGGGAACTAGACACAGGACTGGACTGGAGAGACAAGGCTAGACAGGAGACAGGACTAGGGGCACAGAGACTAGAGAGGACTGGTTAGTGGTTAATTAGATTTATAACTACACTGAATACTGGGGACGCTGGATGCTGACCTAACTGGATTAGTAGCTAATGGAGTTAGTGGCTAACCGGGTTAGTACTGACCTAATAGGGAAACAGAACACAAGAAGCATGGCACACATGAGGCTATTCCAAACTAGCGGCTAACCGACTAGCGACCAGAACCCTTAGCAGTCAATCCCACTAGAGGCTAACCCTACTAGCGACTAACCCTACTAGTAGCCAAGGCCTACTAGCAGCTAACTCTGCTAGCGGCTAGGCCCTCATGTGGCTACACAAAACTAAACAGACAAAGAACTACACAAGAAGGCCGACACTGGGGAGACACAGAACAGTACTTACACAGGAGGAGACACGGCCTAACTAAACACTGAACAAGGCAGCTCCATGAATCCATCAGAACAAGGAACATACAGAAAACAAAACTAGAGCCCTCTAGAAAAACAAAGATGAAACAAGATAACTAAAATATAAACTCGAAGAAACAAAAACAAACACCCACATGAAACAAACAAACAAACAAACAAACAAACAACCATATACACCAACAAACAATGCTCGACCCAGTTTCCCAGAACAAACTGCTATTTATAGAAACTTTAATGAGCCACCTCGGTTCAGGTGAGCACTCATCACCTGACCGAGGTGCCTTCTGGGAAACTGAGTCGACCAACAAAAACAACAAACAGAGCCCTCTAGTGGAGGACCCTAACACACGCAAGCTAGTTTTAATTAAAAACAAACAAACAAACCAAAAAAAAAACAAAAAAAAAAACAATTAGCTGTTGCTAGCTACTGTAGCTCGCAACAGTTAATTGTTTTTTTTACTTTGGTTTCGTTGGTTACTTTAACGGAATTTTGCAAACAACAACCAAAATCAGGTTGTGCATGTTTTAATGTGCTATTTTTTTCATTCCTCTCTTTCTTTTTTTTACTTTCATACTTAGAATGGGTTTACTAGACAAGATTTATTTTCTAGTATTAACAAAATGCTCAAATAAATAATGTTGGACTTCTACAACCTCGTCATGACACATGTTCCCTGTTCTCTCTCTCTCTCTCTCTCTCTGTATGTGTGTGTGTGTGTGTGTGTGTGTGTGTGCACTCCAGGTCTGAGCAACACTCCCTTCTTCCCAGGAGTCCTGACCACACCGTTAACCACAACAAGTGAGAAAGCCTGTAACACACAGCTGTCAAAACACACTGCGCTTGCCTGATACGACATCAAGGGCTTTGGCTCACGTCCGCGTAGGCCGTCACGTCTGTCTGACTCATGCCACATTTCTGTGGCTGGTTTTAGTTCTTTTGAAATGTTCCCCCCAAGCCGCGTCTCACACACACACTCACACACACACACACACACACACGCTCTTTGTTGCCATGCCTAAAAAAATCAACCGAACATTAAACAATATCACATAAAAGAATAAATAATGATAAGAAGATATAAACCCGACTGGAGGCTTGTAGCGGCACTAAAGCGCAGCGTACACGGCCGATCGCTCCCAGGGCTCTGAGGACGCCCCATTATCTTATACTAGATGCTCGTTCGGAGTTCAAAGGTCAGGAAGTTTGAGTAACTTACACATACTGTAGTGTGATCAGATAAGGATATGGATTAGGATGGGATTTTATTTATTTATTTATTTATTTATTTATTTAATTTTTTTACAACATCAGTAATGGACGTTTTTGGAACAGTTAACGCGTGTGTTAAAACCTGTTTCAGTTGATCACTAGACTTTAGTGCGTTCAGATAGCGACTTATTTCCCCAGAGAGATGTTGCTGTGCTGTAGAGCGTCAGTGATAAAAAACAGATTTCTTCCTCGAGAGGGAACACACTACACGCTACACATTACTGCCTCCACATGGTTCAGGAGTTGATGTAAATGTGAGTTATGGGTGTGAACAGCTCAGTACATCCGTAGGCAGGTTACCAGAGGAAAGCACTGCGTCAGTTTTGCAAGATAACTTTAGCTGTTCAAAGAAATCACTTTTTTTTTTTTAAAGATCCTGTATTTCAACACAGGTCTCTGAGCCCGCTCTAAGTGTGCGTGTTAACGCTCAAGATTTTCTCATATTTCAAACCTCCTTTTGAAATATATCTCCTATTTCAGATGAACTGTTTCAGTGTCCGTGTGGGAGGGGCTATTCTTATATGAGGTCACAATAAGGGAGAATAGAATTGCCTTGTTAAAGGCTTGGTCAATACTAAAAAAAAAAAAAAAAAAAAATTCTGGAAATGTCCTGGACAGTTTCAGCCTGTTAAACTTGAGGGAGTGTGAGCAAATATAAAGCAAGTAACTGTAGTACTGTAGTATTTTCCTTCTGGGTAAGGAATTGAGCAACTACTAATTGTTTTATGCTGCACCAGAGACTGTGTGAGTTGAAAATGATGCAAATATGAATAGGTCAGCACATGTTACTCAACACTGAGGGTTTATTATATTATATACGGACACGAGTCTCAGCTCGTCTCATCTCTTCGTCCATACAGCATTATTCTATATATAGGGTCACAGCGGGCCCGGAGCCTGTCCCAGGAGACGTATGACACGAGGCGGGGTACTATCGCAGAGCACACACACTCACACGCTCATTCACGCACTATGGTCAACTTTTGGGAAGGCCGGTTAGCGTAACCTGCATGTCTTTGAACTGTGGGAGGAAACCGGAGTACCCGGAGGAAACCCACCAAAACATGCAAACTCCCATTAACACGGACCCACGTTCTGCGTCTATAATAAAACAACCAATCAAGTGCTAGATTCTCAGAATGATTTATGCACAGCATGTGTTTTTCCGGTATTTAAATCTTTGGTCCGTAGCAGTTTTCTTTGCTGTGGTCTTGCAATAGTTGCAAAAACAGGTTTTTTCAGGTACCATCTATTATTATTATTATTATTATTTTTTTTTTTACCAATTTCGCCAAGGCGACAGAGATCCCTCACAGGGTGTATGATTGCGATAATGCTCCAGCTGAAAGACCACTTAAATAATACCTCAATCTCCTTCTTTTACATTGAACACATTCCGTTTCCAAAGGCACTGTTTCACTGTCTATGTCAATAAGCTGCTACTGCTAAGCCACGACCCCTCAAGAGAACAGCAGAGCTACGCAACAAGGTGGGGGAGGGATCTTCTTATATGAGGTCACACTCGAGGAAATCACATATTTATATATAGAGTTCCACACCGGCGCCAGGAGTCCCATCTGAATGTCTAAACATGACCGTACTGTGAATTTTGCAGAATAGATCCCCTGTAAAAGCATTGCCATTGCCAGTAACAGCCTGGAGGACTGCCACCAAAGAGATGCTAACAATGTTTCTAGTTAGTACAGTTGTGTGGGGGAATAGTTTGGGACACAGCCCAAATTTGCATGCCATGCTGTGGTTGTCCTGGTAGCACGGCATACTGCATCTCCTTAATGATATTGACGAGTTGAACAAAACGTTCAATTCTCAGTTATTCCTCTGTTGTGTGCTTGTGTGTTGGCTTTCATCTGCTTCAAAGATGTCTCGGCATGTAAATGTGAGGCTGGTAGAGCTAGCCTGCTAACTCTAGCTTTTTAAAATACAGCACGGAAGGCAAAGGCAAAACGAGAACATCTGGTCCTTTATAATAATTTTTCCTCTGTCTACTTTATTATGTAATATGTGGTCTTTATTCTCAAGCCTGCTTAATTGCGCAGTGTTAGTAGTCTAGCTAATGCAGTGGGGAAAAAAAATAAATATTAACACCAGATTGAGCAGAAGCTTTGAATAACTTGTTCTTGCCAGATACGACCAACAAGGACAAGAAACGCTAAACGGATAAGGAACTCTATTCGGAGAACTGTGCGACCGGGTAAAGATTTCAATCCCACAGTTAGCCTTAATCACATGATTAGCATTCAGCGGCTTTTGGCAAATTAGTTAACGAATTAAGAATCGATCACGCTTGATTATTTTTTGTCCCCTTAATGGTTTCTGTTTGGCTTGTGGCGTGCTCTTACGCAATCTCTCTCTTAACTGCCTAGCTGAGCTTTTGGTTGTCACAACACTGTGGCAACATTGCTGTAGCAACAGTACAATCATTGGAACACTCCTGGTATTGGGTTGTTTGTGAAACAGAATTACCTGAAGTGGCGGCACACTGGCAAAGTGGCCAGAACAGTGGCGGAACAGTGGAACTCCTGGGTCAAAGGTCAGATTCCTGGCTTGGGTCTGTGTGTGCATGTTCTTCGCTTGCTTGGTGGGTTTCCTCCCACAGTCCAAAGACATGCAGGATAGGCGGATTGGCGTTTCCAAATTGTGCGTTGCGTTGTGATGGACTCGCCTGAGTCCCTTGGCGTAGAACAGGGAAAGAAGTACAATATAGAGAATAAGTGAGTGGGAATTACTTGAATTAAATGATGTTGGATGAATGTTGGATAGTGTTGAGCAAGTGACCCCAACACAATGTTATAAATATGAATTTGAAACTACAATACGTTCTTGTTTGTACACTGGCTTATGCAATCCCTCAGGGACAACTGGGGTTAGTTTCTTGACCAGGAATTGATTTCAGACCACCGCTGTGAAAGAGCTAAACTCTAGCCACCGGTCCTCCAGGAAACCTCCTAACTGATGCTAATAAATAAATTTATATTGCTTTATCAAATGACACACAGCACTAAATGTCGCCCTTAATTTATAAATATTGTTGACCCCTCAGTTCCAGTACATGAGATTTGGTTCCAGGACCTCCCACAGCCCCCCCCCCCCAAAAAAACGCTAATGGCGCTTAAGGAAAAAAAAATGAATAAACGCTATAAATTAATGTTCATGTATTCTTTGGTTTTGAGATCATATTTGCAACATTCGCTCAATTTTATCCCAATGTCATTTTACTAAAGTAAGTCTAATTCTCAAAAACAATGCAGTACCATAGTTGGTTTAACGTTTCAGGTGACAACCTCGCCAGCTTGTTATCATAAATTTGGACTTCTTGTATACCTAAAATCGGTGTGATGGTACTGCACATCGACTGTGTGTATGGTGTGTGTGTGTGTGTGTGTGTGTGTTCAACTTTCTTGCCAGTTCTGACCCAAGGCATTGCAAGAGGCGGTGAAGTTTAGAAAAGAAAATAACAGCCAACAGCTGTGTTTGGTTAAACACATCAACTTAGATTTTTGTTATATTCTACAAGTTAAAAGGTTGGCCAACTTGCCACTAAAATAATTTATCTAGGCAGTATCTGACTAAACTGGTAAACCTTTTTTGTTTTGTATTCCCAATTTTCCTATTTTGATCATAAATGACAAATTGCCTAACTGCTGTGCTTAAAAAAAAAAAAAAGTCTACCATGTACAGTAGCACTATAGGCTCTCGTCTAAAAGCTGGTGTTGGTTCTATCAGCTGAAAAGCGAAAATTCTCAACATGTTCTCATAACTGGTCAAACCAAAGTCTGTTTGGTTTTCAGCCTGACATGGATTGTTGTAATAGATATTTCACACAGTAAACATCTTGCTATACAATTCGAATCAGAACCTAAGTACTGTGAGAATATTCAGTTATATATCAGTTGGCCAATTCCCATTCCAAATTCGTAGCTACTTTCAAGTTTTCAATGTATAACAATGTATAACTTAGTTATTCATATTGGCGTTATAAGGTTAAAAGTTTTAATAAGGTTTGGTTGCCTTAGATTGCTGTAATAAAAAAAGTCTGCTGTGGTGAGTAATAATCGAAAAAGGATTTAAAGCATACATTAAAAAAAAAAAAAACAGTCTGAGTTACCCTAACATGGCACCCAGAACTGGCCTGTATAGCCCAGTTGGAGATTTGGGTTGGTGACTAAAGGAAACAGAACAGCTGGTGAACTTTTAGTCAGGATTTCCGGACTTCAGCTGGCTTAATACGAGCCGTTTTATTCGTTTATCCGTTTCATCACGGTCCTAAATGTTTATTCGTGTTTCCTACTCGGCAACAGATGCGGGCCGAAATAAATCAGAGAGGCGCAGGGACGCAGCAGCGAACGCCCTGTGAGAAAATACAATGAGGGGATGAGGTGAGGGGGGCTAAAGGGGTTTCAGATGTGAGAGGAAAACTTGGAGAGAAAAAGACAGAGGATGAGATTTGGACAGAGAAAGAGGTATTGTGAGCTAGAGAGCAAGAGCGAGAAACAGGAGGAGAGAGGGAGGAAGTAGAAGAGGAAATAGCTTGAGAGAGAGAGAGGGAAAGGAAGAGAGAGAGAACCTGAGGAAAGGAGCCATGGTACGTGTGTGATATTCTCATGAAATTCTGCAGTTTGTCATGTGACATCTATATATAAAACTGTTTTGCCGGTCGGTGTTGGCGCAGGTAGTTCCGCCACAGGTGTTTCCCACTGACTGTAACAGTATGCAGCATCCTCTAAAGTGAAAACAGGTACATCAGCCCGAGCTCTTAGCTACTGAAGCTTTGGATCAGATCGCGGTGCATCTTCAATCTCGGCACATGCGACACGCGGAAGTCAGGGCTGCAGAAACATTGAAGCAGCAGGCGGAGATGCTGGTAAACTTCTAGTATAATATAACCCAGGGTTGCCAGATTATGAGGACTGCCAGGAAACTGTTGAGCATGTTTTTCTCTTGTACAGGTATAGGAAATATATGCATGGTGGCACAGCTCCAAGAACCAGGGAGAGTAGAAAGCAATGTTGAGAGTCTTTTAGAATAGGGAGTCACAGATCAGGGAAGGAAGCATTTAATGTTGTTTTTAAGGAAGACTGGACTGGAAGACCCACACATGGCATCCAGCCATGCATGCTGTGACTCTTCATGTGTGGAGTCACTTCTCAGCAAAGGGAGTGGGGTCACTCACAGTTTTGCCTAAGAACACAGAAATGAATCAAGAACGGTCCAAAAACATCCCCAGAGAGCAACTTCTTCCAACCATCCAAGAACATATTGGTGATGAACAATGCCTTTTCTATCATCATGGAGAACCTTGCTACGAGGCAAAAGTCATAACTAAGTGGCTCGGGGAACAAAACATTGAGATTTTGGCTCGATGGCCAGGAAACTCCCCAAATCTTAATCCCATTAAGAACTTGTGGTCAATCCTCAAGAGGTCGGTGGACAAATAAAAACCCATACAATTCTCATTGATTATGCAAGAATGGGCTTCCATCCATCAGGATGTGGCCCAGAAGTTGATTGACAGCATGTCTGGGCGAATTGCAGAAGTCTTGAAAAAGAAGGGTAAACACTGTAAATATTGCCTCTTTGCATAAACTTAATATAATTGCCATCAAAAACCTTTGACATTTTATCACTCACTCACTCATCATCTCTACTACTTTATCCTATATACAGTACAGGGTCGTGGGGGGCCTGGAGCCAATCCCAGGAGACTGGGGGCACCAGGCAGGGTACAACCTGGACAGGGTGCCAATCCATCCACACTCATTCACACACTATAGGCAATTTGGGAACGCCAATTAGGCTAATCTGCATGACTTTGGACTGTGGAAGTACCCCGAGGAAACCCACCAAGCAACGGGATGAACATGCAAACTCCATGCACACAGAGGTGGGAATCAAACCTGGTCGGTAATCGGACCCGGACCCGGACCCTGGAGGTGCAAAGCGACCGTGCTAACCACTAAGCCACTGTGCCGGCCCCTTCAACACTTTGTGGAAATTTGTGTCATTTAAAAAAAATATTGGCCACCGGTGTACACGTAGCCGCAATGTACTTGATTCCAACTGCAGTTTAACAACAAAGAGAAAGAAAATGAAGATTAAAACAATCACTCATAGGTTGTGTGAATAAAACAAATAATTAAACTAACCATGGTTGGAAAGATTTCCAAAAATATCATTTAATTTTTTTTTTCCTCAGAGAGAAGTAGGAGAATGTGAGAGACAGAGACAGACACATGAGAGAGAGAGACAGAAGAAAAAGGAGTAGAAGCTGAAACAGAGAAAGAGTGAGGAGAGAAAGAGTTTAAAGTGCTTGTGACTACTCATGCCAATCCTTAATTTTGCTAAGAGAGAGAGAGAGAGGTGGGAGCAGGAGCTGAAAAAGAGAAAGAGGGAGAAGTAAAGATAGTATGAGAAAAGAGATCTTTCAGTGCTTTTGACTAGTTGTGCCAAATCCTTAATTTTACTGAGAGAGAGAGAGAGAGAGAGAGAGAAGTATGAGGTTAACAAAGTTTGTGGGTGTGTCCTACAACGAGGCTCTTTTTAAAACATCTGGTTTATAACCGTGTCGACATCACTCTCTCTCTCTCTCTCTCTCTCTCACACACACACACACACACGCACACACACACACACACGCACACACACACCGGCCGTGTCCCCATCACACACACACTAGTGCACTCTGTAGTGACCGGAAGCGTTCGGCTCTCCCGCTCCTCGCGCAGGGCGCGCGTGCAGGCTGCAGCGCGCGGTTAGGAGCACGGCGCGCGTCCGCGTTTCCTCTTCCTGCCCCGCGCGCGCGCGCGCGCACCCTTCACTCACAAGTCACGGTCCGCGCGCTCAGCGGCGCCTCGCGCTCTCTGCTATGAGGGGACCGCTGTTGTTCCTCGCGCTGTTCCTCCGCGTGTCCTCCGGTAAGTGATCACGCAATACAAACTCTAACTGATTCACATCATCTAATTGTCGCGATTATTCTTCAGAGACTTGGCATGGGAGGGACTTTTCTTTTCGATAACTATCCTGAGAGATCATCTGATTTAAATATATATATATATATATATATATATATATATATATATATATATATATATATATATATATATTGTAGTCTACTTTGTAAATAATCTAAATATATAGGAACACAGTTAAACTGGATAGCTCTTTTAATAAATGAAAAGACAGACAAGTAAGTAAATACACAATGCATGTTTTATTCCTCTTGCATCACATTAATGCATTGGCTCTGAATATTGTAAAAGAACGACCTCCATACTTTTTTATCCATTTATATCACAATAGCTGATTAATATCTATTGTTATTGGCACATAACTGTTCATAACATCGCTTTTATCCAACATTTTGAGTTCATTTGTGGTGCAGGTTAAACTTCAGGCAGATATCGAAGTACAGTGAAACCTTGGATTGCGAGCATAATTCGTTCCGGAAGCGAGCTCGTATTACAAAACACTAAAAACAAAACACGTAAACCAAATCGAATTTTCCTATAAGAAATTATGAAAACTCAAATGATTTGTTCCACAGCCTCCCCCAAAAATAAATACATAAAAATAATTAATACAATATATAAAGTAAAAATAAAACAAATTAACCTGCACTTTACCTTAAAAAAAGTAAAAATAAATCCTGACAGATAAGTGTTTCCGTTTGTGCGCGCAGGCGCCATGTATTTGTGTGTGTGTGTGTGTGTGTGTGTGTGTGTGTGTGTGTGGAATTAGCTCTTTCCCTCGCCTTGTCTTACACAGTAAAACTCCTCCTCCCTACCCCCACCCCGCTTTTTAAGTTTCACAACAAACACACACACAACGGAAACACTGTTTTAATGGGAAAAAAAAAAATCTCTGTAATGACACTCGCGTGAGCGCAGTGTCGGAATCACTGCTGTAAAGTAAAAAACAAACAAACAAGTGAACCAGTACTTTAGCTTTGAAAAGAATCGCGACAGAGCAGAGTTTCTGTGTAGAGCAGAGAGTGTGTGTCTGTAAATGTGTGTGAAGCCGGGGAGGAGGGTCTAAAGGTGAGAGAGTGTGTGTGCTTTGGTGTGTGTGTCGGTGTCAAATTACGCGCACACACACACACATAGGAGACATGCTGAAACAGAGAGGGAGATGTTGATTATACCAGTGAGAGACGAGCACTAAGACCCAGCAGGGGAGACGATTACCCACAATTCCGCAGCGCAAGAGAGAGAAAAGTCATTGGCTCAGTTGTGATCATGTGACACTCGGTGTCAAAACAAGAGCGCATGCGTGATACATGATACTCGGCACTCGTAAACCAAGACTTGCTCGTTTTTCAAGTCAAAATTTATTACAAATCTTTGATCGTCTTGCGGAACACTTGGGTTACTCGCAATCCGAGGGACCACTGTACTGCCAAAGTTTCATTAAATTCTGTCCAGGCAGTTTTTTTGTGATGCTGTGATAAAATCAGGACAGACAGACAGAAAAAGACACATAAAGATATCACTGAAAGTGTGAGTTCTGACCAATGGACAGACAAAACCCTTTCTTTTATTTATACAGGTATGGGGGGGAAAGTTCAATTTAGCTTACGTAGCATAGTTCTTAGGAGTGACAGTTCTTACATTGCCCGCTGACTCTAAAATAGATTTTTTTTTTTTCAAATTAAATTTTTATGTTTTATATATTTCCATTTGAGCTGCCAAAACAACTTTGCTGTTCCTCTGTAGGCCTACAGGTGGCGCACTCTTTGTCAGGCAGCATTGCGTCCCGTGTAGTAGAATTGCAACAGATTCTAAAGAATAAATAAAATCGAGATGTTTATGAAATCTCGATACTTCGCAATACAAATCGAAATCGACACTTAAGTATCACGATAATGATATCGTATCGGGAGGCCCCTGGTGATTCCTATTCCTAACTCATAGCTACTTTCAAGCCTGCAGCTCTTAAAATCCAGAGCCGTTTAGCCATTTTTTGTTGTGACATATGGTATTTGTTTTTAGCACCAAATAGTCTATATAAGCCTATATAGTCTATATAGTCTATTTCCATATAAGCACATATACTGTATATGTTCTATATCATCAGCATTGACCTACTGTAGGCTGCGTTGTCGGGACGGATCTGTGCCGCCTGGGTTTTAAGGGCTTTAATTTATAAGACTTATACTGTTACAGTAACTTAAACACCCATGCTGTCACCAAGCCTGTCGTTTTCTCCCTTTTATAGACTTTAAAAGCTCTTAAAGACTAACTGCAGGGTATACAGTATGTTCTGTTGTTTTGCTGACTAGAATCTCTTAACGATGCAACTTCTGTGCTGTGCTGCGTAGAGGAAAGCAGTAAAATGTCACGATAATGAAAAAAGCAATAACGCAAACTTATATTCCAAATTCATATTAAGGTTAAAGGTTATAATGAGGTTTGGTTAAAGGACGATATGATGACTGTCTTGACAATAATAATTATTATTAACAATAATTATTAAGCGAGTTTAGAAACTAGAATTTCATTTGACTTGTTTATTTAATCTTTATTAATTTTCCTCTAAATAAAAAAAAAATATGCACGGTTCATTTATAATAATAAGTCGGCATATAAAATGCGGTAATGAATGTTTTTTTTTTTTTTTTTTCATTTTTGTGTGTGAGGAATATAATAAAAAAAGCAGTATATTAAGCCTTTGTATACTAAGCTGCCAAGAATATCCGTTCGCTTCCTTTCTGGACAAACGTCCTGTCAATCTTATGACATTTTTTACAGGCTACCGTAGATCCTGGCGCTAAAGTGCTGTAAATGTGTGTGGAAATTTGATCAATCAAATACCAAATGCACCTAACCGTTAAAAACATATTCTTGCAAAATGATCCATTTTACCTAATGCATTTATAAATAGGAAGTGTGAATGCAATTAGCCTGTGTTGCACGAATAAACCAGTTTGTATCAGTTTAACCATGTGGACATAATTTGTTAATAATGCAAAAGTGGGCATCACGTTTTTTTTATTAACTCATGCAGGACGTTCATCTGCATATGTTGGTAGAGTAACTTTTTCTCCAGACAAAGGTCGTACTCAACACAGTCTACATCAAAAGAGATGCCTTTGCACCATCGACTCTCGGACCCTTTCTCCCGAGAATCCCTTTTTGTGGTAGGTGATGGTATCCTACTGCGCTACAGAATGTTCACGGAGGTGTCACCATTGACGAGAGCAATGAGAACAGATGGATGAAGAAGTTTAAAGAAGAAGAAACCAGCACAGTGGGAGACCATCAACTGCGACAAAGGGGATTTTCTAAGAGTTTGCTTCAACAATGGTGCAAGTCCGTTCACAGAAGAGTTCCTTTCATATCGCTAGCTAACATTAAACCCTTAAACTCATTATCTCATTAACAAGACCTGCATAATATGTACTGTAGGGTGTTTGAGCAGAAGAACATACATCATTAAGTCCCAAGACTGGAATGGAAAACAAGAAAGCCTCTTGAACTTGGGAACAAAGTCGGTGAAACATAGCGAGTTGTTTTAAAACAACATATAATCAACGCCAGGTTCTCATGCCACTTACTTTAAAGGAGCAGAGTTTCCTCAATTTTCCGTTTGCTCCAGCTGAACTGAGTCAGCACAGACCTGTTTCTGGTGTCGAAAGCTGCTCGTTTCTGGGTATAGCACTGGAGCTAGGAGGCTTAAAAGAACATCTTGCAGTTTTTTATTAACTGAGACCTTTTTGGGAGTTCTTCACTGCAGGAGCACAGTCAGTATGACATTTTTGAATCTATGCCAATTTAAACGATATACTCTGGTGAGGGTGACTCCTGTTAGGTGTTAGTGCCAGTGTTCTCACACGTTGTCCGTTCTAAACCCCAAGGACGCGTTTCCAGGCAGCCCCATTCCCGTCAACAATAAATCATGTCAAATTGACCGTAAATCAGTGGCTGCGCCTTGGATCGCGTACTACCGCTCTTAAAACGGAGATAAAATACTTCCTACTGTATTGTATTTCCACAGTTTCCATTTTGGAAACGTGACCCCGCGCTATCATGAAGTCCTCAGTCTAGACACTGGAGACTACTGTGACTGGTTTTCCAGCAGCTTTAAAATACAGTATATATATATTATTCACAATCACGCATTGGATGTATAGATGTATTGCTGATCCATTCATAAAGATGCAATTTAATTAATAACGTGTGTGTCATGCGTGAGAACAAGAAGATTTGGTGTAATAAAATGTAAGGTGCTGATTAGTTTACAGAAAGAGCAATATAAATGGAAAATAATATTCCACCTGAAAAGCCGCCACCTGTGCAAAAGTATCGGAACGGGGTCGGGAGCACAAGTAGCCGGGTGCGATATCGGTTTGGTTGCACCTCTACTGTAGATTTATGTATTCATGTATTAAATTCCCACATTTTCCATTTGTTACCAGATTAAATTCGGATCGAACCTTTAAAAAAATAGCATGCATTTGTATCAGAACATATAAGATAAGGTATAAGAAATAATCCGATTAACCAGCTCTTAGAAGATGCGGGGGAAATATGATGCTTCGCTGAAACTGCTATTTGAACCAATACATTGTGCCCAATCAGAGTCGAGGACCCAACCGCAGTGCGGGATAAAAGGAACATCATCTGTGATTTGTCTAGCTGGAGGAACAGCTGGAGGAACATGCCATGCTGCTCTGGGCTTGAACTGCTTATTACCAGCTGCTGGTTGTTCTTTTGGAAATTTAGACCTTTTTATTGGAAATATATTTGAGTTCAAGGTCACAATTGACATCATTTTTCACACGAGGAAATCTGAATGGGTGATATATTTTTTTTTTTTTGGTGTTTCATATCTTCTGCCCAGGGGCGCTGCTAGAGATTCTAGGCTCCTTGTGAACCTGATATACTCTCTTGAACTGCCATAGCATTTTAGGGACCTCCAGTCACTCGGCGGCCCTTGGAATCATCCTTCCTTTCTCCCCTTTTACTTTTTCCCCATGCTTGTGACACTATTAAGGGAGTTATGGAACTCTAGGACTTATTTAGCTTCTTAAAATCACCTAGCAGCTTTGCTACTGCCTTATCAATGCTTGATTTTTTTAGTTTTTAACCTTTTGCCAAAAAGTGATCTCCTGGTTTCAATACGAATGAATGGTCTCACACTTACAGTATGATGTCTCTTCTTTTCTAGGCATCAGCGTGGAAGAGAAACCAATATGTAAGTTTTTACTGTGTATCACATCCTGTAGTGTTGATTTACGTGAAATTGTTGTAAAGAAGAAAAAAACACACACACACACACACGTGGGAGGGGAGGATTTGATGTTCTGGGAAATGAATCAACATTGGGATGGTGTTATAATGGAAAGTTGTGAAGTACAGAAGAGTTACTGAAGTAGATTATTTTCAATAACAGCATGATGTATGATGAAACTGATTTATTCTTCTTATACTACAATATTCTGTATGAACTAAATTGATGAATGACATCATTTTTTTTTAAATTTTTTTTATAATTAACATTATGTCCAACCATTTTCTGTCATTACGTTTTACAAGAACTTACAAACTTGCAGTAAGCTTCACCTCAGGTTCTTCTGATCTTAGATCAAAGCTGCTGCTTATTATAAAAAATAATAATGGACACATTCTGACCAATCCGAGTTAAGAATGCAGCATGTGTGGATTTTTTCTTTTTTTTCTTTTACAGTTAAGTTGAGGAGTAATTCTAATCAGTTGTGTTTTCTCTCCTTTGTGTATGGGAACGAAGCCAGCACATGTGAAGCGTACTGCAGCATGTGTGACGAGACTCCGCTGACGAGGGTCCAGTGCTACTCTGAATTCCTTAATGTCTGCAAAGTTAATTTTGAGAGCGAGATGGAGAATGTCAGCGCCTCCGACTGGTGCACGTGGGACAACGTGAAAAGGTTAGTCATGTGCTGACGTCAGAGCTAAAAGCAGATAGTGATGAAAGATAGTGATGAAGCTCACATGGGAATTTCTTTTTTTTTTTGCATATGAGAAAGTCTGGGTTGAGCAAAAGGGGAAGAAAATCTGTCGAATGAAAAAAAAAAAAGTGTTATCCGTGGTGCTTTAACGTCTAGGAATGCTGCAAATATTTGAATACTGGATGAAGTTACCGTGTAAAACAAGCAAGGTTTCCATTTGGTAGATGAAAAAGCTAATCGTCAGATAAAGATTTTGATTAGATGACTGCCAAAGGACCCAAACGCATATTCGGGAAGAATTCACCCAAAAAGGTTTTCACCTGGCGTTTTTTTTTTTTTTCGTGCCACAAATATTTGGCAGTTCAGAATGTCTGGCAACAGTTTTAAAATTGTTTAAAACACAGGGACATGGCGCACTAATCCCTAATCCCAGGGGCGGTAAAAAGAGCGAATGGAATAATAATACAGGTATGTGAAAATTGGTGTGAATTTTTGTACGATTTCGCAAAATGCTATAAATCCACCGCCTACAGTTTTGCCGCGATTGATAAACTAGTCTCTCGTTAGGTTTGTGCCAATGCAACCGTTCAGTTTTGTATGAATAAAATGTTGCTTGAGTTTTTATAATAATAAAACAGAAATGCTTTGATTGTGTTTCTGAAACAGTTTGAGCTTTTTGTCAGTTCAATTTTGTGCCGTAATGATAAAAAAAAAAAAAGAATTTTCAGGACTTTTTATTATAAAAAAAAAAAATAATAAAAAAATACAATACAATTTATTGATCAATTAATAAAATAGATTACCGATGAAATTCCTCTACCACCACCACTACAACGACATTGATATTAATAACAATAACAACAACAAAAGAACATTAGTACAGTTTTGCTTTATTAAAAAAAAAAAAAAACATTCACTGATCTTTCCCATTACATTAAAGATGTCATTAAAGATATATTCCAGGAACATCTGGCTGGACATGTACACACTCTTGCTTTATCTCTCTTGCAGTCCCTATAACAAGTTCACCATGTGTTCGGAGGACATCGCCGAGTGCCTGGCGCTCGCCTGGCCGAACAGGCTGGTGGAGGACATGTTTGTGGATATCCACCTTTCCTTTTTCCAGGAATGCCACACTGAGACACTTAGGGATCCACCGCCTAACGTCATCTTCGCCCTGGTCATGACCCCTATATGTCTTATCCCGGCCATGGTGGTGCTCGTCGTGCTAAAGACCAAGAACGGAGACAGGAGCTCATAAAGCTGGGCTCAACGCCCTGGATTAGCTCCACGTCCCCCCCTTTTCCTGGAAAACAACTGGCACTCATGTCTCCTCTTTTTTGACAGGGCATGAGATCTTCCTGTACAATAACTAACAACAACAACAAAAAAAACCCCCGCAGTGGTCCTGTTTCCATCTAACCGCTACATGAATTCTCGAATATTGCAAATGGAAATGCTGAACAACGGCCAGGAACCCAGATTTCATACTGACAAGATGGCTGGGTTCACATAAATATTTTGTACGCGTTAACCTTCAGCTTTTTAATTTGGTTTCATTTCGAATAATGGGAAAAGAATTGCCAACCAAACTCGGATAGAATTGGGTAAACGAAGGGCCGATGTAAATCAGATGAAGTTACTGGGTAAGATGAGATGATTAACTCTCATTAGAACCATGCGTTTGTTGCATGGAATCGTTCCTCACGAGGCTAAGCTATGTTAGCTAACAGTATAAAAACATCTACCGAGATAATTAGCTAGGTAAGCAGATGCTAACCTAGCGCTGGTAAAGCTCATAATGTTCGCCAAAAACTTGGTGAGTTACTGAGAAAAAAACCTTTTTTGCAGTTGCAGCTCAAGTTCAATATTCTTTGAATATTCTGGCTAGTGCTTGTATTTCCTGTCATTGTCTTTTGAACTGAAAGGTGAAGTAACGCGAGTATCAGGTAGAGCTGTGTTATCGATCTTTTAGCGGTCGATTCGTTTCGTTTCAGCTTTTCCGATTCAGAATTTTCGGAAGATATACACTATACGATATATATATATTTCTTCCTGCAAAATGACCTGTATTTTGTGAGACCGTTGTTTTAAGCAGTTGATGCTCAAATACTGCCACCTACTGGACTGGAGTCTGGTGCAGGAGCTAAAGAAAAGATTAACGCTTCTGTGTGAAATATGACATTCAACATAAAAAAAAAAAAAAAAAACCCCAGACAACACAAGTTATACAGGCTTTTAATACTTTTACTCGATTTTAATACCTGTAAGAAATATACTGTAGGAACGTGAGACAAGCCAGAATTGAATCCAATCGAAAAAACAAAAAAAGTGCAATCGAATCGAATCGAATCGAATCGACAGTCTATTTATGATGCACAGCTCTAATATTGGGCCAGCAGGCAGGTTGTAACACGGCTTTGGGTTAAACCTCGTCAGTCTTTCCACATACCCGTTTCTCCTAAAGATCTCCTGCTGAGCGTTCGTTCGGCCGATGTGCGTAGTGCTGCAGGTGGCGGGATTTCAAAGCTTGCACTTAAGTTGCATCATCAAAGTGAAATTTAAACATACAGTAGATACATCTAAAATGAACACCTTCTTTTTTTTTTTTGTTTTTTTTTTTTGCCAGTAGGAACCGTATTTCCTTTTCACCTTGTCGCCTTAGAACCTGAAATCTGCCTGTCACAGGCGCTCAGGACACCGACGTCTCCATGTAAACTAGACAACGCAAAAGGTCCCCCAAATAACCGTTTACGGTTTTCCAGGTTGACGTGATAAAAAAAATCGGAAATCCGATCTGCATCATTGCGAAGTGTACGTACGGAAACAGCCGCACTGGGGCAATATTTATATGAGCAGCGTTCGGGTCTCATCCAGGTCAACATCATTTGACTTAAAATTAATTATTATTATTATTATTATTATTATTATTATTATTATTATTATTTTTTCTCCTTGCGAACAGTTTAGAGACCGTTAAGAGAATTTGTTTGTGTTTGATCGTGATGAAGCGTTCGATCGTCTAACATCAGTTCATTGTAGACGCTCCTTTACTCTTAAATCTCAATGCTGATATTAACAACATAACGCTGAGTGCTGGTCCACCTGTTATTAACGCCTTTATAAGCCCCTGAAGCCTTACTCCATGTACTGTAAGACTGTGTTTTATGTTTGGTTTTGTTTTTTTTCCTTCATAATTTGTATTTTTATGTGAATTTGCGTGTCAGTCGATTGACAAAGGCCAATTTGCTGGCTCGGGTATATGATTATGATGAATTCGTAAAAGCGTATTTGAATGATTTCTTTTGACCCAAGTCACATTCGGTGACTCTCGGTTTTTTCTTAATAGGACGACTAAAAGAGAATTTCACCCCGATTTTTTTTTTTTTCTTTGATACTTACAGAGCTCATGGCACTGATACAAGACAGGAAAAAACAAACCAAAAAAAGAAAAAGAAAAAAAAAAAAAACCCCCCCCAGAGCTCTTCTGCGGTGTGAACTTCTCAACTATGCTTCCTGGTTTGGAAAGGAAACAGACTATAGAGCGGAAGGTTTGACGAGCGTCCAGTTAAATCCAAAGGGATTGGGGTTGAGTTTGAGATCGCACCACTTATTTTGTAATATTTGTGTTCGCTCCAGATTCCAGTACCAGGTTGCAGTTTCTCCAACTACTAGTCAGTTGACACTAATCTAATCGTTGTTCTGCCAATCATCCAGGCACCGCTTTATCTTGCTTTAGAATTCTTTCCGTGCATGGCTTTGAACTGAACAATGAAAGGAAGAGCTGTGTTTGTTTGGATTGGGCTACGCTCACATTACAAGCATTCAGATTTCTTCAGGATTCGCATGTCTCGATGATTCACGGTCATAATATCCGACTCGAACGCGGACGCGCCTGTCCTCTGAAACGGCTCGCATGCGCGCATCGATACGCCTTCGCCCGCGCCATCAAGGTTAAAACACAAGCAGTGGTTGAGATTGTAGCCAGACTGTGCTTGGGGTTTTGCTCGGTGGGACGGCAGGCAGTTTACTTGGCCGTCGTTGTCGAGGTCCAGAAGAACAAAGAAAGCCAGACGCTTTGCTTGATCAGTTTTAGCAGTTGCTAGCACTGCTATGAAATCGCTACGTGGCTACGGAGGCACAGAGGCAAACAGTCACATGAATTCTGATTCGCCTTGAACTAGGACCAGACAGACAGAGAGATCTGATAAGAAAGGCATTTGTGCATTCAGACAGCCCTGAAAAAGCTCAAAGATCTGACACGTTTGGGTAAAAAACTGGATTTGAGGGCTGGTAATGTGAACGTAGCCAGTAGCTACTACAACTTTGGCAGGTTTTCGCCATCATTTTATTATCGTATTAAACAGCTGTAGGACCGAGATATGTGATATCCATAAGCCTCATTTGCTTATTAATGGATTAAATTAATCTTTTTTTTTTTTTTTTTTTTACTTTTCTGGGATGAAAAACAACAATCGTTAATCACTAATTGCTGTCAAACTGAGGCCAGAACGTTCTTTCTAGTCCAGATTGTACAGTACGGTGGATCTACGCAGTCGAGTTCAATGCTATTTATAATAAACATAAACAAGATCAATGACTTTCTCAATCATACAGAGCACTGGAAAAGCAAAAACAAACAAACAAACAAACAAAATCTTGTTTTCTTCAGGTTGCCAACGTGACACAAAATACAAAGATAAAAAAAAAAAAAAAAAAGGGTGAGATTTCCTTAAAGGAGCAACCGAACCGCATAAACATCTCAATTCATGTATCGCAGATGTTTATTTTTTATGACAATGCAGCGTTCTCCCGGTCAGCAGCTTAGTGAATTTTTAAAGGTTTAAAGTTTTAGTGCAAGCGCCAGGGTGCACACTCGAATCCCACGACCGGCCCATGTCGGCTGCCCGAGCCAGGCGATTAACCCTCGGCTACTCATGCGCGCACTCGCTTTCGGAAAGTCCTGACCGCGCCGCCGCCGCCGCCTTGGTGTAACAACCACGGTAATTGAACGTGGCAGAGGTGAAAGGTCAAGGGTCAGGGAGGTGGCGTGGGAAGACTCGTAACTGGAAATACAGCTGGAACGGAGGCTTACCTGTGTGACCCTATAAACGAAGTAGAAGGTCTTAATTCAAGGTCTGACAGTGGGACTGTGAAAATAAAACCAAAAAAATATATATATGTTTATGTTCATGCTTAAAAATGATTTGTCTGTTTTATGTAATGGAAAAGGTTGTCCTTGTGTACTTTGCACATTTTTTTTTTTTTTTTTTGAACGACTATGAAAGTGTGCGCTTTCGTTGAATCTGTGTCTTATCGGGCTGCTTTGTCCTGTAACGTGGCCTCACTAACAGTCTGTGAATCTTTTTATACTGTTCCTCTGGTAGCACTTAGACATTCGATTAAACAGTGTCTTTTAAACACGATTATCTTTCCTCCCTCCTTTTATACGAGTGATGTTTTTTTTGTTTTTTTTATCGTCTTCAACTTGTTGTCAGAAGATGACTTCAGTGTCTCTAAGAGAAACCAGAGCTACAAACGTGCAGATGGTCATATGCAAGCAATTTTGATTCCTTGTAATTCCTGCTAATTAATGGGCCGTGAGATAAACACACCGAACATTAAAGTGTCCACTTCCTTTCTGCTCAAGCGCCACAACCTCGCCAAAATGTTCTAAAGCATCATGGGAAAAACACACACGAGCACACACCCAAACAAACACCCAAACAAATCTGTTTTCTTTTAGTTACAGTAAATAATTGAGCCAAAATGACACATATTGCCATTAAAACCTGTAACAATCTATCTATCTATCTATCTATCTATCTATCTATCTATCTATCTATCTATCTATCTATCCTCATTCCTTCATATTAAATTGAATTACATTTAATAAAATTATGTAGATTAAACTAAAGAAATGGGAACAAATATTTTACTAAATATTTAGTGCCTAAAGATACAATAAAAAAAAAACAAAAAAAAAAAACAGCATGAGCAGTATACTAATCACCTGACATCAGATGAATTTTGGTGGGGGTCGGGGGTTCAGGCACGGGGAGAACATGCAAACTCCATACACACAGACCCCGAGGCGGGAACCGAACCCGGGCCCCTGCGGGTGCAAGGCGACGGTTTTAACCGCTCGGCCAACGCGCTGCTCTACGAGGTCACAAAAGGGAGAAAATCTGATTGACTTGTTTAAGGCCTGCGACATTACAGGCTTGATAAAAAAAACATTTATTTATTTATTTATTTATTTATATTTTTTAAAAATATCTGAATGTCTAAAACTGACCAAGAGGTACATTTAGCAAAATATACAGTATATAAACATAATAACGTCCCTTCTAAGGCTCTCTAAGGATTCACTTAAAGGTGTTTATTATTATTATTATTATTATTATTATTATTATTATTATTATTTATTCTAAGCATTAAGAAAAATAGAAACACATTGTTCTTCTTGAGGAAATTCCTGTTGAACATGACGATTATATTCCAAACATTCCATTATTTATTTATTTATTTATTTATTTATATATAAATAACTGGAATTCTAGAAAAAAATATTGCAACAATAATATGTATAAATATATAAAATATATATATGTTTCAGGGAAATTTTAAGGTGCTGTAGATTTAGTAGTTTTGAAGCTTTTAATAATATTTTAATATCCGAAACATGCACGAGGGCCGTCCAGAAGGAAGTAACTGTAACCAGTGTGACACAACCACACAGGAATTATAATAAAGGTTGGGTAATTGTGGTATGCTTGAAGCTTACGTATATCAGCTCGTACCTATTAAGGAAATGCATTTTTTCCCTTGTGCGCAGTGTGTATTTAATGTCCCCGACACTTTGTCTACCCCAGATCTCCCTGTGTCTTTTCATCTTTTTTTATCTAGCTAAAACATCTGGCTACAACAATGTTTGTATTTGAGAGACCAGCTTTGTGTTCCCTTTGTGCACTTTTAGTGAACTTTAAGTGAAACTCTGTTCCTGAGTAGGAGAAAAGAAAAAAAGTCCATATCGATGACACACACACGGCCATCTGGACACGTCTGGTCAGCGCCTCTGTCCTGTCTCCGTCCGGCAGGGTGTAGTGGAAACGGCAGGGTAAGGGTGATCACCCTCCTTCCTGTTCCCTCTGTCTCTCCTCCCTCGCCTCGGATCAGCTCATCCACAGGGTCCCACCTTCCCTCGCCGATCCCGTCCAATCCTGTGTCATTTTCATAAGGCCCACGGGACAGGACACACCTCACATGTTGAACCGAGGAGCCAATCAGAGCTGGCCAGATGCTCCACGCTGCCCAGTCTGCCTGGCCTGGCTCCAAACATGGCTGCAACTTCTTCCTCCAATTACACTGCCTGAGTTTTTTTTTAATTTTTTTTTAAGGATCCATTTGTATTTGTAAATGCCGTGCTGTGACTCGTCTACAGTGTCAGACAGTCTAGGACAGTCTGGCCTGAATGTCTTTTATGCTTTTGCCCTACTTACATAGCCTTTCAGTGCCCATTCAGTGCTTACAGTCACTTTCCAGGACGACCTCAAAAGTAAGGCTTTAGGTTAGTTATGCAACAGCGATGCCACTTAGTGGTGACACACAGCTATAACACATTACCGATGATATAAAATTAATCCATCCATCCATCTGCAGTCCAACTAGGAACCGTTAAGGCCAGTGCTGACCATTTCTATGACCGCAGGACCTCCAGGCAACATTTACACGTCCATTCTCACCCTCCAGCACCTGGAAGAAACTCACCACGCATGGGCAGAATCCAGGCACACAGACCCCCATGCAGGAATTGAACCCATATGTATTGCCAAAAGTATTCGCTCGCCTGCCTTCACATGCATACGTACAGTAATATAAGAATAAGTAACATCCGATTCTTAATCCGTCGCATTTAATATGACGTTGTTCCCCGCCCCCCTTTGCAGCTATAACACTTTCAACTCTTCTGGGAAGGCTTTCCACAAGTTATAGGAGCGTGTTTATGGAATTTTTTATTTTTTTTTTGACCATCCTTCCTGAACGCATTTGTGAGGTCAGATACTGATGTCGGCCGAGAAGGCCTGGCTCGCGGTCTCCGCTCTAATTCACCCCAAAGGTGTTCGAGCAGGTTGAATTCAGACTCGTCCATGCCTTTATGGACCTTGCTTTGTGCACTGGTGCACAATCATTTTGGAACAGTAATGGGCCGTCCTCAGACTGTTCCCATAAAGATGGGAGCATGAAATTGTGCAAAATGTCTCCACTGCTCTAGTTCAGTGACGTTTACGTTTGCTTTACGCCGCTGCTTTGCATTGCACCTGGTGATATAAGCCTTGGATGCAGCTGTCCGCCATGGAATCGCATTCCATGAAGCTCTCTTCGCACTACGCTAATCTGAAGGCCACATTAAAGCCCCATTTACACTGCAGGTCTCGATGCCCAGTTCTGATTGGTTGCCTATATCTGATTTTTCTGACCGTCTGTTTACACGTTCGTTCAACTAAGACCCATATCCGATTCACGTGTTTACACCTGCCATGCCGTCTGAGACATCGCGCAGCATACTTAAAGGGAGGTTCTTGCGCTACACACTAGCCAAGATGGACGAAGGCGAAATATCCTCGATGCTAGCTCTGCGGTATATGCAAAGTCCGCGAAACGGAGAAGGAGGAAAAGGGCCATGATGCTTCAGAGGAATGTCTGGGTGCGAGACGTGTCGGGGTCGCTCTCTGGTGGCTCGGAACAGGCGCGGGCTACCGCACACTGGCGCATCTGTTGCATCTGATGAGCGGCGCCTCGGCGTGCCTGATTACGTCATTAAACCGCGGAGAAGTCGCAGTTTTAATGGCGTACAGGACGCGATGCCTCAGAAAATCCGATCTGTCTGCTCACACGACAATCACACTAGCACATATCTGATTTATATCGGATTTACTTCCACATATGAAGGAGGCCCCCGAAAACGAATCTCGGAATATCGGAATGCATGCGTTTTTTCCCCCGTTTACACGGACATAGAAAATATCCGATATGCGTCACATATGAGCAAAAAATCGGAATTGGGTCACATTTAATCAGTTCTGTAGCGTCCCTATTCATGAAATACTAGAACCGTAGTGCCGTATCTAAAGCACTGGTTCTCTGTTTGCATTTCAAATTCTCTTTTATGAAGCATGTTTAAATGACGCGTCAAGATCCAAGGTTATTATTTAAAAAAAAAAAAAAAAAACGGCTGCAAAAATAATAACGATTCAAACAAGAAAATGTTCCCATTATAAGTTAAGTTAAAGGGAAGCCGGTATTTAAACGTACACACGACTGCATAATGAAATTCTTTCTTCGCCTGAGGTCAGAGTGCAGGGTCAGCCATGATACAGACAGGGTTAAGGGCCTTGCTCAAGGGCCCAACATTGGCAACCTGACGGACCTGGGGCTTGAACCACCGACCTTCAGATCAGAACGTTTGTGCCTTAACCGGCTAAGCTACCACTGCCCACTAAAGCACTGGCTCTCCGCGTCTTGGAATTGAACCTCGGTCTTCTGTGTGCCAGACGGAGCACTATTACTATACTATACTGTACTAACAAGGAGTAATTGTTATATATAATAATATATCCGTTAAAAAAAAAAAAAAGGCCAATTCACCTATTTTGTAGCAGTGTATTCTGATCAGAAAGGTCGTATATAATAGATTAATCATGTAAAACATTTTTTTTTGTAATTTTAATCATTTACCTTACGGTATATCATTGTATTTGTATGCCAAACCAAATGTCTCTGTAAAAAGATTTAGATTTACATTATGCGCCATTCAAAACACAAGGTGGCAGCAGCTTCATTCATGTTTAAAAAAATGTTCATACTGCTTACCCTGTATAGGGTTGAATCGGGCCTAGAGCTTATCCCAGGATCGTCATGGCATAGAGCTGAAGACCTATACACACACACACACACACACACACACACACACACACAAACGTGGCAGGATGTTGTTTTGAGTGTCCCTGTGAGTTTTCCATTAAAATGACAGGAACCGGTACGGATGAATGATTCGAGCACAGTGGCACTGATTTCTATAGAAATATTGTACGGCCTGAAATGGGTTAACACACTATTAAACTATTAAACACAACGATTAAATGCACTTTTCTTAGATATTAAAAGCTAAGTTGTATTTTTAACGAGTGGCAATCGTGCAACTTCTCTGCTAACCGACCCCAGTCGGCTAGTTAACTGCTAGCCGTCTGCTCTTGTCACAGGTCGACAGGTCGCGGCATTTTGGGATCAGTTGTGTTTCAGATTGCATCATCGCTTCCTGTCAAAGTCAGTTAAAATGTATGTTATTTCTCGAATGTCTGCTAAACTGGTTGCTAGTGAAACGCTGACCCGCCTGCTAGAATGCTCGCTAGACGTGATTTGGATTTCGGTGTTGTACTCTCAAGCTTCACGGTTACTGTATATTCATCGTTCATTAGCTTGCATGTTCGCGATCTAAGCTAACAAAGCATGGAGGGTCTGCAGCGAAACTTGTAGGTGTGTTGGTTTGTTTACGTAGGACGAAATTTGTCCAAGACTGTTAAGATTATCTTGCAACATCTACTGCTAAAAAAAAAGAATACTGTGAAAATTTGAAATAGCAAGAAACAATTGCAATTTGGCCCAATTAATAAGAACTATGGTGAGCAAAAGTACATACTATAATATACCTGTTAGGAACCTCCACTAGAGGTCACTGTTCATGTCTGTCTTTCTGTGTAGTTCCTGTTGGTTGACTCAGTTTCCCAGAAGGCACCTCAGTCAGGTGATGAGTGCTCACCTGAACTGAGGTGGCTCATTAAAACTTTCTATAAATAGCAGTTTGTTCTGGGAAACTGGGTCGAGCATTATTTGTTTGTCTGTGATTGTCTGTATTACCATCATGTGGGCATTCATTTTTGTTACTTTAAGTTTATATTTGGTTTATGTTTTGTAACCTTTGTTTTCAGAGGGCTCTAGTTTTGTTTTCTTGATGTTCCTTGTGTCTGTGGATTCGTGGAGCTGCTTTGTTCACTGTGTAGTTAGGCTGTGTCTCCTCCTGTGTCCTGTGTAAGTACTGTTTTGTCTTCTGGTCTTTTCCCTAGTATGTGTAGCCACATGAGGGCTTAGCAATTAGCAGGGTTAGCCGCTAGTAGGCCTTGACGGCTAGTAGGGTTAGCCTCCAGTAGGCTAATCTCTAGTGGGAGTGACTGCTAGTGGTTCTGGTCACTAGTAGGTTAGCCGCTAGTTTGGTATAGCTTCATGTGTGCCCTGCCTTTTGTCTTCCGATCCCCTAGGTCAATACTAACACTATTAGCCACTAACCCGGTTAGGTCAGCCTCCAGTGTCCCCAGTACAACATGTAGCTACTAACCTCACTAACCCAGCTAGTCTAGTTCCTGTCAGTCTCTGTGCCCCTAGCCCTGTCTCCTGTCCAGCCCTGTCTCTAGTTCCCCTCTGTGTCTTTAGTTAGCTCCGGCTCCATGTTTCCTCATCCCTAGTCCTTCTGTCAGCTCCCTGTATCAGCTCCTAGTTTGCATGTCAGCTCCTGGTCCCCTGTGTTCAGATCCCTTCCTGTTGTGTTTTTCCTGAGCCCTAGTTTTAGTTTGAGTTTGTTGTTTTAGTTCCTTTGTTCTGTTTTTGAGTTTTGTTTGTTTAAATAAAGACTCTCTGTTTGCACACCCCTCTGCCTTCATGCCTACCTTCATGCCCACGGCAACCCCATCAGCCGGTCTAGCAACTACAACCAGCTAGACCCATGACAATACCATAACATTACTGTGGTACTTCACATGTTATCATGGCTGGCACGTAGTCCTTGAGTACTGTAGTTCATGTAGTACTAAAGGTATGTACAGTACTCCCATACTTTGGTGAAATCCATGGTACTGTAGGTACTGTGGTACGTCACTGGGTGCCCTGGTATCACTATGGTGTGTACTGTATCACAATACAATTCCATGGTACTTGTTAGGTACCACTGTGGCTACTAAAGTTCAGGAGGAATCTAGTATGGTATGTTTGTACGTACTGTACCATATTAGTGCATATTACTGGTACGGTACAGTATAGGCAATGCCACATTACAGTATTGTATGTTCAATTCAGTTTCCTTTATATACGGGTTTCAGCAATGGCCATTATTTTTACAGAATCCAGCAATTACAGAAATTGGTCCGTAATGA
>QNUK01000784.1:130000-132500 GCA_013621035.1 Clarias magur
CACACACACACACACACACACACACACACACACACACACACACACACTCAAAGTGTATTAAAGTGGTTTTACGACAGCATTACAACATTCACACAACTTTTTCAAACAGAGACACACACACACACACACACACACATCCTGCGATCAGTCACATGCTAAACTCTGTGAAGTGAAGAAATCAGATCCGTCACTCACACAGTCCTGGACCCAAGTGCACCAGAGTGCCGGAGCATCAGACTGGCACCTGATAGTGGTTTATTTATTACACCGTTGTGGCAGGAAGGTTTTTGGACCTCAAGGAATCTCAAGAGCTCAATATTTTCTCAGCGGCATTTTACGTTACACGCAAATAGAAGTTTACAAACCAATCCGCCTGCTAGAGAGTAGAAGTGATAATCGCGTTTCCTCCCACGTCCTTATCATCTAGGGTGTGAATGTGTGTGTATGTGTGTGAGTGAGGGTGATTGACTGGATTCACATGCAGCATGTATTCCTCCCTCCTATCAGATCCAGTTTAATCCCAGACACCAGGATAAATTGCGTACTGAAGATGAATCAATGAATATTTAATTCGTTTTAGCGGTTCTGATTCTGCGAATGTTTTAAAAAAAAATGGATTTAGCAGGTTAAAAACAATTGTTGTTAGAAGATTTTTATTAAATCAATATATAATATAAAAAGATAATCTATACAATATCGTATAAAAGTATTCAGCTGTTCTCAAGCTTCATTCGTTTTATTTGATTGGCAGACAGTCGCTTAAGATTAAAAACCTACCAAAAGTCTGAGACTTGTATAACAAGTAGATAAACGAATAGTGACATTATTATAGAAATTTGTTTAACAATCATGTAATCTTATAATATGAAATACTATATAGATGCCATAAACTGCAAGAAGTAACATCTTTGAGACTGAAAACATCTGGAATCTAAACAAATTTATTAAGGATTAAAGCAGCCAAATAAAAAAATGGATTAATAATCTTATTTTTAGACAAATGCTACTTTTTAAGTATAAATTTCCTACATTGTTGATTCTTACATTCATTTATCTTAAAAAAAAAAAAAAAATGCTTGAAACTAGCAAAATTACCTGCTGACAGATCAAACGTCTCCTAAAAATATAATAAAAACTGTCCAGCTTTGTAGTCTTATTTTATATGAATTCGACTTAAATTGATCTAATATTTAATTATTATAGGAGAAAATAATAAAGAATGAACTAATACAAGTCTATTTCCAGACACACAGTATTTTATTACATTTGTAAGCGTAAAATTCTTTTTTATTGATAGATATTTTAGCTTATTTCTAAAAACAAATGCTTAAAATTAGCACATTTATTAATAAATTAGCTTAAAAAATTTAGCAAAATATGACTAGAAATAGGGTGACTAATCTTACAGTATATTTAGTTTAGTGTTTTTTTATTTTTATTTTATTTCTTATTTTTTTAATAAGAATAATTAGATAAATTAGATATTTTCACTTGCTACGTTTTCAAAAAAAAAAAAAAGAAAAAAATGACATCGCCTTCATTGCAGGACGTGATGCATCATGGACACATTAATAGCCAGAGTGTAAAGTAATTCCTAAATGAATCGATTAGGCGAATGTCCACCGCATTACATCATATAGCTATACAGAGACTTTGAGTGTGTAATAAAATTGCATTTTGCTCTCAACAGGCTGAAGACACCTTTAGACAGACTGATGGGTTTTACCTCTGGACTTCTTACATAACAGGATTCTTGCAGGAGACAGAACCTAGACGAGGCTAAGAAGTGAATAAAACCTTCCTACATTATTTTGATATATACCTGAGCTTTCTCAGCCCTTGTCCACACGTACACAGGAAGCTTTTTTTTAAGTGTGTTTTTCTCTTTGTTCCATCCTTTTTTTTTCTGTACACTACTTTCAGAGTGAAAATATTTAGAAACAAAGTTTTCTCAATGTTTACGTGAGAAAAAAAAAGAAGAAAGACATTCCAAACATCTGATACCAGAAGAACAGAAACAAAAACAGGCTTGTATTTGGTAATTGCAATTGAATCGTGAGACCTGCAGTTAAAAAATAAGATAAACAAGAATAAAAGGTAGTCAACTAAAAATGGAAAAAGTATATATATATATATATATATATATATATACACACATGGACAAAATTGTTGGTACCCTTCGATCAATGAAAGAAAAACTCACAAAGGTCACAGAAATAACTTTAATCTGACAAAAGTCATAATAAATAAGAATTCTATGAATCTTAACCAATGAAAGTCAGACATTGCTTTTCAACCATGCTTCAACAGAATTATTTAAAAAAATGAACTCATGGAACAGGCCTGGACAAAAATGATGGCACCCCTAACTTAATAGTCTGTTGCACAACCTTTTGAGGCAATCACTGCAATCAAACGCTTCCTGTAACTGTCACTGAGACTTCTGCGCCTCTCTGCAGGTATTTTGGCCCACTCCTCATGAGCAAGCTGCTCCAGTTGT
>QNUK01000784.1:137500-192500 GCA_013621035.1 Clarias magur
TCACTGCTGTTTCTGTGTGTGGTGTGATAAGCAACGCACTACAGATTTCCTCAAACCTTTCAGAAACGCCCCGAGCCTCTGCAATGAGTAATACTGAAAGCCATCAGCAGGCTTCCTCTGGAGCTCTGATTTACTAACATCCCAGAAAATGTGCACTAATTTGCATGCTTAATTGGAAGTGTGAAAAAAAAAAAAGAAAAAATGTGTACGGCAGGTAATCGGAGTGATGACTGCATGATCTGTGTGCTCCCATGTGACGTACCAGGAGGTACTTTTCTGATTTGCACTTTGATTTTTCTCAGAAACATGACAAGACAAGTGTGAGTCTTTTTGTGTTAGTAAATGCGAGACAGTGGGGAAAAAAAGAAGCCGCGTGTGGGAACAACTTTTTATAGCCGTCTGATGGGGGGCCTTAACCCTAGACGGAGAAGAGGCAGCTTGTTTGACAGCACCAGTTCAGTACCAAAGTGATAATGCAGAGGCACTTGGCTGTGTGTGTGTGTGTGTGTGTGTGTGTGTGTGTGTGTGTGTGTGTGTGTGTTGGGTGATACCGCATGGCTGGCACGAGTTTTTTTTTACTCCATACCCTCACGGAGTAGACATGAGGAAATAAATGGGCAACACTGCAGACTACATCGATGAAGAGTCTCTCCCCTCTCGCTGCTAGTCGCAGCTCTGATCCCTGCTGGCGCCACTGCCGCAACCAGACACCGACCCTCCCTCGCCACATCACCACCTCGACTGCACCACAGCCCCTCAACAGACAACACCGAACTTTCTTCCTTTCTCCTTTCTCACTCTCACACCTCTTACCCTGCCTCCTTCTGAACTAAAACCACATTGATAGTGCTTTACTTAATCGCTCGTCTTCTATAGCGCTTATCCTGTGTACAGGGCTGCGAGGGGCCTGGAGCCTCTCACAGGATCAAGTATCAGAGGCACAAGGTGGGGTACATCCTAGACGGGGGGTGGCAATCCATTGCAGGGAACATGCATACTGTACATACACATTCACATTTTTGGGGAATGCCTATGTACCCAGAGGGAACCCACCCAGGCATGGGGAGAACATGCAAACTCCATGCACACAGACCCCAAGGTCGGAATTTAACCCTGACCCTGGAGGTGCATGGGGACAGTGCTATCCACTAAGCCATCGCGCCGACCTTAAAACTCTACATCGTAGGGTAAAGCCCAGACCCCACAACTTTCCCGGGTCTGCACCGATGAATGATCTTACCCAGGAGCTTGAGCTTACCTGAAGGTTTTAGATGACCAGGGATGAACTGCTAGCCCATTGCGACCTCCATATCACCACCCCTTTCCCTGACGTCTGACAAGACCCTTCCTTCACAGCTTTGAGTGCCAAGCAGGAGGTCTGAACAAAAAAAAAAAAAAGGTGACACCACTTCCTCTCTAGGGAACCTCATGAGGAATGCCATGCCCGTCCTCCGGGGGTTTGCAGCTGACTGCAAAAAGCTAAAGGACAGAATCCATTGGCCGATGCGAACCTTCAGATGACCTGCTTCAAGTTACCCGTCACTGGCGACGCCCAAACCAGCTGACGACTGACTGAGCAGGTAGAGATAGAAGTTGCGCCTCCTCATAAGATGATGCTGCACTTTGTTCTGCTCTCTCTCTCTCTCTCTCTCTCACTATCTGCCCATAATCCTTCGACCAGACCCTTCTGAAATAAAACAACATGATTTCACCAAGCGCTCCGTGATCCGTGTCAGCGTTCGGCTCGTTAATGCTGCATGGCTCTACAAGCCACTAAAATGTAATTCATGGGAGAAACTTACTTGTTTTGTGAACATTCCTCAAAATTAAATGTAACTCAGACGTTCTGACAAGTAGGGAGTTTTTGCCGAACATTCAGACAGACACAGATGCAACTTTTGTCTAGCTGAGCAGGTTTTAGTCTGTCTCAAGAATACTATTTATATTTTGCAAAATTAAGCTGAATTATTCACCAGGTTTTGGATTGGAATGAGAATGTTCATAATAACTAAAGAGGCTGAAGGTGACTTACAAGTACTTGCTGGATACACAAGCTGCGATTGGCTGAAAATGTTTCTCATATCGAAGGTTAGCCAATCACAAAGTGGCCTTACAGTGTAAAACGGTGGGAGGTTAGCGATGTTTTAATTTTAGTCAGATGCAACCCAATTCTAGGAGTCATATTATGTAGTAATATGCAAGAAAAATTAAAGAAAATATGTGGTGGCACAGTGGCTTAGCACTGTCGCCTTGCAACTCCAGTCTGGGTTCGATTCCTGCATGAAGTTCTGGGGGCTCCGGTTTCCTCCCAAAGGCATGTACAGTGGAACCTCGGATTGCGAGTAACTCGGTTTACAAGTGTTCCGCAAGACGAGCAAAGATTTTTAATAAATTTTGACTTGGAAATGAGCATGTCTTGGTTTACGAGTGCCGAGTTTTTTGACACCGACACACACACACCGACACACACCGACACTCTTCACTCTTTACTTCTTAGTCATTTATAGACATTCAGATGGATCAGAACATCATTCCGTTTTTTTTTAATATTTATTTTGTGTTGTGTTAAAAAAGGTCAATTAGAGCTTCTCTTACAACTTGTTGCTGAGATCTGCCCAAGTCTCCTCAGGTCTGCTGGAAAGATGTGACTCGGGAGTAACTCACTTACATACTATAGAACCAGAAATGTTTGAAACAGAGGGTTTGAGGTATAGTATGAGGAAATGCAATATCTGTGTCCAGCCCTTCCGCGATCTGGCATGAGCTCACAGACACCCATTATTAGCTCGTGTCAATCTGCTCTCTAGACTCCTGGCTATGGATGGTTCTAACATCACCTGGGAATTGAACTCACAAGCACAGTATAAACAGAAAAAAATATATCTTGGGTATTATTGATTAAATTTGGTTAATGTCTACATTGCCCACCCCAAAACAAACAAACAAACAAAAACAGCCACCACCTGGCTAAATTAAGCAAATATTTAAGAACCTTTCATTGGATAATTACTGTACGTTTTTTAACCCCAACTGATGCTGTTAAGGGCTTCTGATTTCTTATACAATCATGATAGAAGACATATCCCATGATCGTGGCAAAGATGTTTCAGAAGCATCAAATTAGTAGCAAAGAAAACAGTTATAGAGATTTCAAACCTGAAACGAGAGATTGTTCAGACCTGAAACGATAAGAATGAACGTACTCACCAGGTTTTTCTCCCGTGATAGACCAACCATATTCTATCACAATTCAAGGATTAATCAGGCTCAAATTGTGAACGAGCGGTTCAGGTAGCATGAGACGTCATTTTCCCACATGGGTTGGCCACCAGACCTTAAGACCCCACTGAGAATCATCAATCTTGAAGAGAAATGAATGTAAATCTGTACTGAAATCAATGCTGTGCATTCTTCTTTCTTCTTCTTCTTCTCTTCTTTGGTCCCTAGCTGGCATTTGGTCTGGACCTGGTCCTAAGGTCGTACGCTGCTGTGGGTGCCAATGGTTGTCGGATTTCTTCCTGCAGGCACCTCCATGCAAGGCGATCCATGGCTGTAGTTCTGGCCTCATCGAGGTTGAGTCTGTGGTTTCTGATGTCACCTTCGACCGCTTTCTTTGGCACCGCTCTTTGGATTCTCCACACGGTGGGCCGATCACACCAGAGGAGTTTGTGTGGTAAACGGCTGCCGTCCATTCTGCAGACGTGGCCAAGCCATCGTAGTCGTCCTTGCTGGATTTGTTCCTCGATTGTCTCACATCGGCGACGAATTTCCTCATTTCGAATGCGGTCGCGGAGTGAGATGTGTAGGATTTGTCGAAGGCATCGCTTTTTGGAAGACTTCGAGTTTGTTGAGGTCTTGTTTGTGTAGTGTCCATGTCTCTGATCCATAGAGGGCAACTGGCAGAATCAGAGTCCTAAAGAGTCGGATCTTGGTCTTGTTGGTTATGTTGGTTTGCTTCCACAGACACCACTTCAGAGAAGCAAATGCCGTGGTCGCGTGACCAATTCGACTGTGGACGTCTGCTGTAGAAGTCACTTTCTTCTCCTGGACCAGCGACCCGAGGTCTTTGAATTGGTGGACCTGCTCAATCTGCACACCATCGAAGTGATATTGCATTAGCTTATCGAAAGAAAATATTATAGTGTGTGACTGTGTTTATAGTATTGTGACTGTGTAGTGTATTTTTCCATGATGAAAAACTCGTGCTTTGCGCAGTTGTGCAAGTTTGCCAAAGACTTAATTTTGTGTTCAAACTGCCTGTGCAAATTCGAGCACTACATATTTAACAAGCAGACCAACATTTACAAAATTTTCAGAAAGGAGAAAGAATTCACACTCCTACTCGAGTCTGTCAAATCCACAGGGACGGATATTGTTTTCCTTTTTTCATTCATCTCTCCGCAAGAAAACAGCTCTGGTTTGTGTTTTTTTTTCCCTCTCTTGTTGTCGCGTTTGGGACAAAAGCGTCTTCTTTCTCAGTTCCCGTCTCTCTTCTCCTTCCGTGTCTCCGTTTAACTTTCATGTCTCCTCCTTTATCCCTCTTGACAGAGACACTACCACTGGCTCTGGTGCCGGCATGCCTTGACGTCTTGACTCTGATTGGTCAGAAGCTTAATCACGCTTAATCAGTTAAGTAAGCACAGTTATGTAATCACAAGTTCTATGGAAGGATTCCCCAGTGTCGGTACAACTAGAAAAGTTTCTGTGTTAGGAATTTGCACTTTGTTGCCTTGAAACTTGACGTGCTGGGTTTTATTATTTTTTTAAACGTCTTATTAACATCAATAAAGAGAAAAAAAGAAATCCTGGGTCCTGACCGTCTGTTTGTAATATCAAAAACTATTTGCAAAATTAATTTCAGCCCTTGTGTTTACTTATCTTTCCTGCAACAAAAGAATTTTAATAAGCGTCTCTCTCTCTCTCTCTCGCTCTCTCTCTCTCTCTCTCTCTCTCTCTCTCTATATAATGAATGAATGCATGCGACAGCAATCCCAGTCTCTGGAGCTGAAGAGGCACATCAACGTCAAGTGAGCGAACCAACTAATACAACACTCGGTTCTGTTTTTCTCTCTCGCTTCAGCAAATATTAATCTACACCCTGTTGCTGTTTTCCATGGTCAGATATGAACTTTAAATCTACAGCTGGGAACAAGGGAAATCTACAAGCAAACTTTACCAAGGCACCAGGGTTCTCGAAATTCACTTCCCTCCAAAATTGTGATTAAATTTCTCCCTCTCAAGTCCATTCAGTGCCACAACAGTATTTTTCTGACTACGACAAAGCCTCGAAACATCCTGTCCCATTTCTTACAACCGGATTTTTTGGGAATTCTCCAGTGCATTTGAACAAATACAGTACTAACTAAACACAACTCACTCACTCTCACTAACTCATCATCTATACCACATTATCCTGCATACAGCATCATGGGGTGGGGGTGGGCGTGGGCGTGGGGGTGGGTGATTGCTAGAGCCTATGCCAGGGCACAATGCAGTAAACAACCTGGATGGGGTACCAATCCAATGTAGGGCACAGAGGGAGGGAGTGATGGACTGAGGAAGGAAACAAGAGTGCCCAGAGAAAACCCACCAAGCACCACTGGGAGAACATGCAAACTCCACGCACACAGGTGGGAATCGAGTCTGGCCAGAAACTGAACCCAGAGCCTGGAGGTGCAATGCTACAGTGCTAACCACTAAACTACTGTGCCACCACCAATTACAACTGATTGAACAATTTTCTCCATAACTAATAAGAACAGACATCTTGCAATCGAGTGAATCCAAGTTATAACATATGAGTTGTCATATAATTAACCTAACTAATAGACAGTTAAATTTAAAATCTGTTGCCTTCACTGAGATAAGGACTCAACACTAACTATACACCACATTGTCTTCGTCTTAACTCTCAGCCATGTAATATATTGACTTTTTTCAATCAGATCTTGATCCTGACAGCCCCAGTGCACGATTTCAGATTTTATTATTTTAGTATTTTTCTGTTGATTTTGCCTCATTTGCAATCTTTTATCATGATCCATTCACATTTCATCATCATTTGAAGTCAAACTATTATATATAAATATTCCGAATGGTGGGAATAAAAGTCAGATAAGAAAAAAAAAAAAATTATATATATATATATATATATATATATATATATATACACACGTGGACAAAATTGTTGGTACCCTTCGGTCAATGAAAGAAAAACTCACAATGGTCACACATAAATAACTTTAATCTGACAAAAGTAATAATTAAAAAAAATTCTATGAATGTTAACCAATGAAAGTCAGACATTGCTTTTCAACCATGCTTATTATGAATTATAAAAAAAAAGAACTAATCTTTTGTCAGATTAACAGACCTGGACAAAAATGATGGTACCCCTAACTTAATGGTTTGTTGCACAACCTTTTGAGGCAATCACTGCAATCAAACAATTCCTGTAACTGTCACTGAGACTTCTGCGCCTCTCTGCAGGTATTTTGGCCCACTCCTCATGAGCAAGCTGCTCCAGTTGTTTCCGGTTTGAAGGGTGCCTTTTCCAGACAGCATGTTTCAGCTCCTTCCAAAGATGCTCAATAGGATTGAGGTCAGGGCTCATAGAAGGCCACTTTAGAATAGTCCAATGTTTTCCTCTTAGCCATTCTTGGGTGTTTGTAGCTGTGTGTTTTGGGTCATTGTCCTGTTGCAAGACCCATGACCTGCGACTGAGACCCAGCTTTCTGACACTGGCCAGCACATTTCTCTCTAGAATCCCTTGATAGTCTTGAGATTTCATTGTACCCTGCACAGATTCAAGACACCCTGTGCCAGATGCAGCAAAGCAGCCCCAGAACATAACAGAGCCTCCTCCATGTTTCACAGTAGGGACAGTGTTCTTTTCTTCATATGCTTCATTTTTCCGTCTGTGAACATAGAGCTGATGTGCCTTGGCAAAAAGTTCCATTTTTGTCTCATCTGTCCATAGGACATTCTCCCAGAAGCTTTGTGGCTTGTCAACATGTAGTTTGGCATATTCCAGTCTGGCTTTTTTCTGATTTGTTTTCAACAATGGTGTCCTCCTTGGTCGTCTCCCATGTAGTCCACTTTGGCTGAAACAACGACGGATGGTGCGATCTGACACTGATGTTCCTTGAGCATGAAGTTCACCTTGGATCTCTTTAGAAGTCTTTCTGGGCTCTTTTGTTACCATTGGGATTATCCGTCTCTTTGATTTGTCACCAGTTTTCCTCGTGCGGCCACGTCCAGGGAGGTTGGCTACAGTCCCATGGATCTTAAATTTCTGAATAATATGTGCAACTGTAGTCACAGGAACATCTAGCCGCTTGGAAATGGTCTTATAACCTTTACCTTTAACATGCTTGTCTATAATTTTCTTTTGAATCTCCTGAGACAACTCTTTCCTTCGCTTCCTATATATATATATATATTAAACTCTTATCTGACTTTTCTTCCCACCATTCGCATTTGAAATTAGCCAAAAAAAGGTTCGGAGTACAAACCTTTGCAATTAATTTTAGTATGCATATACTGTATTGTAAAAACAAACAAACAAAAAAAAAAACTGTAATAAAGATGCTCGTGTAACTTTGTTTACCTCCATTCGAAATTCTCTTGCAATCAATTCTAGTCTACATCATGATCCATCAACAATTCATCCTCATTTAAAATGAAACTGTGAAAAGAGACACTCATTGGACTTTCCTTCCTACCATTTGAAATTCTTGGGGTGTACAAACCTTTTGCAATCAATTCGAGTCTACATATAATACAGACTTACAGGCATTTTAATAAACCTCACTGAGAGATGTGCTGATGCTTTTTATAGATTCTCCCATCTGTTTACACAGTCTGCTGGTCTGTGTGTGTGTGTGTGTGTGTGTGTGTGTGTGTGTGTGTGTGTGTGTGTGTGTGTGTGTGTGTCTGTGTGTATGTTGGAGTGATGGGCTGTGGCCTTAAAACAAGCCAGGCTTCACTCTTACGGCACTCTTAAATCATGAGGCGACATGTTAAAAGGGCATCGTATGATCCAGGGTTCCTGTTCCATCTTTGTCAGCATCTGCATTTGTGTGTGTGTGTGTGCGTGTGCGTGTGTGTGTGTGTGTGCCTGTGTGAGAGAGAATGTGTGGTTTCCTGTATGGTTAGGATGTAAATATTGTCCTGTTGTTGAAAATCATATAACCTGCTATATGTGAGCGACTAGAACTTGCAGGAAACAGAGAGAGCGAGAGAGAGAGAGATATCTCCATTAATTCCAGAGCTTTACAAATCTAACATGATCTACCAATATAAATGAAATCCATTAGCATGCTCACTTTCCTCGTAATGCAGTATACTATTCAGATTTACACTCAAAGTCTGAGCAAGAGCACAAGCTCAGCTTTGAACTAAAAGCCATTTAATTGGCCCTCTGTAATGAATCAATGAAGATCCTGTCAGAGCCAAGCCTGAATTAGACTTAATGTGTGCTCCACTGATCTCACCAAGTGTTTGACTTTGCATGAACCTTAGCCTGAGCTGGATTACAGCGTGAAACAAGTGTAGATTTGATTTGTATTGCTTATGGTATGAATATGTCACAAACAGGTTAATTGGTATGCTTTGATTTTATAAAACGTGCTCATTCAAAAAGTTTGTCCAATCCTGTCTGCTCTGGCACAAAGTTTGACAGTACCTCCATCTGCCATGTAAAGATTGTCCAGTCCCTCTTATGTACGCAAAAGGTTTAACATATACCACATTCCCCCACAGAATGTTTGATCATTCTCACCCATTTCCATTGAAAATATGACAAATCCTTTTTCCTCTTAAGATTACAGTGTTTTAAATGAAATATATTTTTAGTATCTAAAGAATTAATTTCACCAATATTTACATTTGAGCATTTGGCAGACTGTCATGTTTCCACAGAAAGATATCGGACGCAGATGCAGGGTTTAGTTCAAGCGTGTTTATTTACCGTGGACTTGGCGCACTTTCTGTATTTATAAACTGAAAATCAACAAATAAACAAAACACAATAGTTCCAAACGTTCCGGGCTGAAGCTGCGGGCGGGAGAAACGGCTGCAAACAGTGCTTAGGCAAAGGTCGGCCTCTCTGGCCGACGCAAGAACACAAACTTGAGGATTAAGAGTGCCGCTCACTTGAACTTGACTTCGGTACACAAATGCCTCCACCGGAGACGCGCTTGCCCCAGCTCTACAGCCTCGGTCACTCCTGCGAAAGGGAAGAGAGGAAACGAAAGTGGTCTATCGTGCCACACTTAACAAGAAGACACACAGTGAACAGACAAGGAACTGAAGGATCGGCTGGTTTAAATAGAGACATATGAGGGAGACACAGGTGAACTTGATTAAGTGCATAAGTGAAACATATACCCACGCAGACACACTAGGGGGAGACCAGGAGGCGGCTCAGTAATCCGGTGAGCCAGATCTCATCTCTTGGGGCTGAGGTGGCACAGATGTTACAGTACCCCCCCCCAGGACCAGCTTCCAGAGGGAGGTGAGGGCTCACCCTTCGCATCACCGAAGGGGGTCGGGACCCACCGACCTGATGGGATAGCCGGCGGGCAGGACGACTCGGAGGTCTCGGCGCGGGGCGATCCCTTTGTCTAATGGCCCCCGAATCACCAGCCTGAGAAGAGACACATGAAAGACTGGATTAATACGAAAATGACGGGGAAGCTGTAACTTAAAAGATACGGGATTGACTTGTGCAATAATAGGGAAGGGACCTATATATTTTGGGGTTAGCTTACGACAAGGTAGATGAAGGTGAAGATCCTGTGTCGAGAGCCATACCCGATCGCCTACCTGGAGCGGAGGGCTTTCCCCTCGCCGTCTATCGGCGTACCTCCTGCCCCCCGCTCTGTAGAAAGCATGACCAACCCCTGTTACCACTGCAGAAAGTTTGATCTTGCCATCCCACAGAAAGTTAGACCAGTTTCACTACTTCTAACAGAAAATGTGACCCAACATTTTACCAAACCCATCCATTCTGAGAAAGATTCCAGTTCCTTCAATTTCTACAAGAGTTTAACAAATTCTTCCCATTACCACAGATAGATTTAACCAATATTGCTACATTTTGCAGAATGTGTGACCAATGCTAGGTAGTCTCACAAGAAGTTTTACCAATGCTACACAGTCCAACATAATGTTTGACCAGTCCCATGTGGTCTAACAGAAACCTTACCAATCCCTGGATTCCCCCCCAAAAAATTGGCCAAACCTGCCCAACCCACTGGACAGATTCTTTCAATTTCAAACTCCTACAAAATGTACTGTATATTTCAATTCCACTTGCTCCTTCAAAAAGTAAAAAAAAAAAAAAAACTCACCTACTTCCACTAAGGCAAGGCTAATTGAGCTCCTTTCCTCCAAAAATTTTGGCCAAAACCACCTGTTCATCCACAAAGTATGATCAATCCTGTCTAATTTTCCAAAAAGCTTGACAGTCCCTCCTACCACTACGATAAAAATATTGTTTGGGAAATCCTTCTTATTATCCCGATGGTGCCTGTGTCGGGCAGGCCCAAAAGCAGACACAACAGATGAGATTGAGTTTAATGTCTTGATGTAATGTAATGAGAAGTGTGCTGGAAGCAGATAAAAGGAGGAATTGAGCAAAATCTAGAGTAATCAAGATGCAGTTAGGGATGAGCAGCAGAGCAGTTTGGAAGCAGTTGTGAGCAGAGGTTGAGTGCATACAACGCTCGAGATCAAAGGGGAATGAAGCACTTGCAGTTTCCAACACACAGAATGAGAGTAGCCACAAAAGGAAGTCACGGTTGTAAACAGAGGCACTGATGATAAAACTGAATTAGAAAGCACACACCTGTAGTCCAAATGGAATAATCCCGGGGATTCAGACAGAGCTGTAGTTCAGAGCGGAAGCAGAAGATCAAAGCCAATAGATCAATCAGATCTACTGCTCAGATCTACTGCTTAGCGTAGCAAACAAGTTTATTCTAAAAGGCAAAAATGTCAACCTTGAGGGCAAAAAGGTTTGGTAATGTGAAACAACAGATATATAATTTGGGGCTGTGTACTAGCTGTGAAACATGAAAGGTCGGATTGATGCAGTGCATAGTGAGTGGTAGGGAAAGCCTGATGGAGACAGGATTGATTACCTTGGTGATTGTGAATGGTCCAATGAATCTGGGTGACAATTTGATGGACGTTGTTTCAATGGAGATGTCTCGAGTGGGTAGCATCACTCTCTGACCCACCCGGTACCTGGAGCAGTTGTGCAACCTCAGTCAGGTTGCCTTTTGAAGGTGATGATGGTGTGTAAGAGATGGGTCCTGGCCTGGGACCAAATGCTCCTGCAACGGTGTATAAAAGAACTGGCTGAAGGTACCATTAGTTTCTCTTCTTGGTCTGGGAACAGGGGTGGCTGATAGCCAAAGCAGCACTGGAAAGGAGAGAAACCTGTGGAGGAAGTCGGTAGCGAGTCATGTGCATACTCTATCCAGGGAAGGGCCTTGCTCCACGTAGTCGCATTTCAAGACACCATGCGCCTTAAGGCTTTCTCCAATTCTTGGTTAAATCTCTCTGTCTGACCGTTTGACTGAGGGTAATAGCCAGAAGGCTGGATGTCGCTCCGATCAATCTGCAGAAAGCCTTCCAGAACTCAGCTGAAAATTGGGGGACATGGTCAGAGACAATTTCAGAGGGGAGACCATGGAGACGGAAAACGTGGAGGATCATCTATTCTGACGGCAGCCTAGGCAAGGTGATGAAATGAGCAGATTTGGAGAAGTGATCTACCACGGTCAGAATGCAAGTGTTGCCGTCAGAGTTGGGGAGGCCAGTAACAAAATCCAGGGCAATATGTTACCAAGGCTGGTAGGAAAGAGGGAGGAGTCTCAGGAGGCCGGCAGGGAGTTTATTGATTGACTTACTCCTAGCACAGGTGTCACAGGCTGCCACAAACCCCAGAACATCATCTTTCATAGAGCGCCACCAGAATCGTTGCTGGAGTAGGTATAGAGTGCGGGCTGCCTCAGGGTGGCAACCCGAGAGCTATGTCTCTATTCCAACACATGAGGTGGGACAGAGGCTGGGACGAAGAGACGATCGGGGGGAGCGTGCTAGGGCCTGGTTCCTGATTGAGTGCCCTCTTAACCTGCCTTTCAACATCCAGGATAGCAGCTGCTACAAGGCATAGAGAAGGCAGGATTGACTTCGATCGTTGTCGGTTATTGAGGTGTGGATCGTAGGGTCTGTGCGGTGGCAGAGAGAGAGCATGTGCCTTACTGAACACTTGTCGGGGGTCGCTGTATTCAGATAGGACATTGGAGAAATCAGAGAGCTCAATAACATCCTCAGTAACAGAGAGCGATGAGTAGGTTATAGCAGAGTGAAGGCATGAGGAAAGACAGGCAGGGCTCCAATCAAGGATGCTACTCTTGGCCCTGTCAGTGCTGGAAGCAGACAAAAGGAGAAATTGAGCAAAATATATGAGTAATCAAGATGCAGTTAGGGATGGGCAGAAGAGCAGGTTGGAAGCAGCTGTGGGCAGAGGTTATACAGATCTGGGGTACAGAGCGCATACAACGTGCAGGGTGAGAGCGGCTGCAGAGCGCTTGCAGTTTCCAGCACACAAAATGAGAGTAGCTGCAAAAGGACATCAGGATTGTAAACAGAGGTCAAACTGAATTAGAAAGCACACACCTGTAGTCCAAATCAGAATAATCCAAAGGATTCACACAGAGCCGTAGTCGAGATTGGAAGCAGAAGATCAAAGCCGGTAGATCAGTCAGCGTAGAAAACAAGTTTATTCCCAGCGGCAAAAATGTAATCCTTGAGGGCAAAAATAGTTGACAACATGAAACAACAGAGATTTAATTTGGGCAAAAAAGACACGAGAGACTGGTCTATGAGCATGCAATAATTCGGCGAGAATTGGCTGTTTGAGGGAGAGTTATATAGAGGAGAGTGGTGAATGAGATGAGGCGCAGGTGTACTCGAACAGGAATTAATGAGGCGGCAAAACGGAAGCAGTGGAATAGAGCGAGGAAAGGGATTGCGGGTGATCATGGCTTTTCTCAAGAAGTAGGCGTAACCTGGCGTACCGTAACACTTATTCCTGCAAAAGATTTAACATATCCTGCTTTTTTATCACAGAAATCCCCTGTGGAAGACTGATTGGTTCATCCAAAGTCACAAAAGTACAACAAATCCCACCCATTCCCATACAAAGTTTGACCAATCTTGTCTACTTTGGCAGAAATTTTGACCAGTGCTCCCTAGTCCCACAGAAAGTGTTAGTGTGAGTAACTTTGCCTGCCATCACAGAATGTTTGGCCAACTCCTACACCCATTCCAAAGGTGTCTTTGTTTATTCCTGCAGAAAATGTAACCCAAACCCACCCACTCTGTGAGAAAGTTTAACAAGTTTATCCAAGTTCCACAAAAATCTAACAAGTGCCAGCTGCTACTGCAGAAAGTGAAATAAAAATTGCACTTATGTCCACTAAAGGTTTGGCTAATCCAGACAATTTCTGCACAAACTTTGACCAATTCAAATAAAATAAAAAAAAATGTTATTCGTCACATACACAGTCATACACAGTATGATAATGAAGTGAAATACTTATAATTCCACTATCTCCCTCCCTAGAATGTTGGACTAATCACACCTATACCCTGAAAGTCCATTATGTGCAGAAAGTTTGACTCAGTGGCACTCACACCCTCAATCCTACCTGCTACCACTGAAATGTACTAATCTACATAAGTACCACCTGTAGAAAGTTTGATAAATGTAACAATTCCTAGAGACAATAGAACAAGAAATTTGACCAATCCTGCCCATTTCCACAAAAAATGACCAATAAACCAGTTCCTATGCACACCTCTACAACAGACAAAAGCATATAACCAACCAGCAATCACATACAGTATTCTGTTCACTTTGTGCCACTGGAGCAGCTTTGGCTCCTGGAGGCATGACTTCACAAGACCTCTGGGGGGGTGTGTTGTGTCTGGCACCAGGATGCTGGCTATGAATCCTTTGTGTGCTGTGGGATGTGATGTAGGGCCCACAAAGATCATCTTTGTTTCTCTGGTGCATCCTATGGTTGCTCGATCAGATCTAAGGAGTTTGGAGGCTTGGTCAACACCCTTGGCCTGCTTGCCTGATGGGCCCCAGGCATGGTGGGCTGTGGTGCACTGAGATTTCTGGTATCTTGATTTTTTTTTTTTTAGCAATTGAAAAAATTTACTAATCTACGTGAGTCTAAATTTGTGCTGCATCTCACCGGACAGGCGGCTATTTGTGTCTGTGGGCTTGGTTGAGCCTCAGGTGCCCATGATCCTTTTACCAATTTGCTGGTATATAGTTGATAATCAGTGTAATGTGTTATGTTACAGTATGGGTGATTGATGTAGTCAATAAAAGGTTCCAGCTAAATCTTTAGCTTGGCTTTCAGAATTTTTTTAAAAAATTGTTATTCAGTTCTATAAATGTTTGTTTGCAGTTTTCATCACATGGAATTTTCTGCCATTATGTATTTTCTGCCATTATGTGTTTGTTAATCATTTAAATTCTCCATCAAAAAAAAAAAAAAAAAAAACCACTCAAAGAATTAAAAACTGTTAACATGCAAAGAATTGCTTTCAAATAGCCCCTCAGCAATTAAGACACATTCCACACATTGATGCTTTCATAAAGAATACCATCGCAGATGTGGAATCCAGATGCACCCGAGGCACGCTGGATACTGTGGAACATCCAGACAAATTGTGCTCATCTCCACTGACCCCAAGAAAAGTAAAATGAAATCCCACACCCTATCAGTAAATAAATCAATCAAAATGTAATTCTGACGCACACGCGGTGACCTTCAGTGTGCCGGGCTTATAAAAACAGCCATGTGAATTTCATTTACGCTCTCCCACGCCACATCCTCTGAAAGCAATAAGGAGTAATTGGGCTTGGCACTCACTCATACCAAATCAGCTTTGTCTTCTTCAGTACATGATGCTTGGTTGTCATAAAGGAAGGGAAGCGACAGGGGAGAGGGGGGGAGGGGGACGGGGGGGATCTCCTCTCCCCTCTGTCTCTTTTCCTTTCTTTCTCTCCAGTGTGCAGTTATCCCATTACCTTTGCCGTAGAGACTAATTAACTCTGCATAAGTGAAAATGAGAACTGGTTCTAGTCAAACAGAATAGTTGTTAGCCACACAGAGCTGTTGATCATTCTCCTCCACACCTCGCGCACCCCACGGACCAACGTTAAACTCCGTGACCGCAATTAAACAGGCCATCAGATGCGAGTGCTCATTAACACCTAAAGGCTTCATATGATGTATTTGAGAAGTTCTGCCATTCTTTTGCCATTTTTGCTAGCTGCTAGAATAGTGCTTTGGGGATCACTAGAACAGTTAGTGCTAATGCAGAAGAAGTGCCGCTCTGGGCTTTAGTAATTGAGTCATTAACCCTCATATTGTGTCCAGGTCAAAATAGTGAACAATTGATTTCCTGCCCTGTTCCAATCGACAAGTTTGACTCAGTTACTCTAAAATGTAATAAATAGCTAAATTTATACTAGAAAATATTATGGGGGCAGTGGTGGCTCGGGCAGTTGAGGCTCTGGTTTGTTGATCAGAAGGTCGGAGGGTCAAGCTCTGTTACCACTTCATCACAAATGTGTAACTTTGCCTGCCATCACAGAATGTTTGGCCAATTCCCATTGCACGCCCATTGCAAAGGTGTCTTTGTTTATTCCTGCAGAAAATTTAACCCAAACCCACCCACTCTACGAGAAGGTTTAACTTAAAGTTTATCCAAGTTCCACAAAAATCTGACAAGCGCCAACTGCTACTGCACTTCATCGTGGATGTTGGGTCATTGGGTAAGATCCATGCAGTGTTGGTCACTTGCGCTTTTAGAAAACGTGAGGGTTGTCACAGGAATGGTATCCATTCTTGTAGATCAAATCATTTGATGGGGCGCCTCTTAGAATAAAAGAGAATAATCTCAAGAGAAAAAATATTATAAAGATTAGGACTGCTTTTTGAGGTAATTATGTTTATTCCTTAAAACTTTTCTCTGCAACAGAGCACTGTTTTATGAAGCTCAATAAGTTTGATTTATGGCCACACCATCACAAATGCTCAAAACAGCACAATTTAATAATGAACAAATGGACTACAAAACAAAAATTCCCAACAAAGCAGCAAATTTCATTTATTAGCTACTGTTTGCAAATTTGCAAGGTAAATCAATATGAATGCATAAACCCTAGGCTTTTTTTTTTTAAATATCACGTCGCATAAATATACAGTAAAGTTCCTTACTTGAACTTGACCTACATTTACAGTAAGTCTGTTGCTGTAGGAACATGTGGAACAAAATGTCCATTGGTTGTTCTGCAAAAATTGGCCCCAGTCCCCCATGGGCAGAGCTGCCAGTGTAGGGTCTATCACTTCTTTGTTTAAATGGTTAAATGGACCACAAGATTATGTGCCATGCCAAGGATGAGAGAGTGTTCACTTCAAAGTGTTCATGGTTGTCCCATTATTTACACAGAAATCTGCGAAGGAGAAAGTCCCAAGCATGGGAAGACTTCGTTGACAATGTACAGTGTACTTCAGAGACGTACTGTACATTTCAGAGAAGCACATTTACTTCATTACAGTACTTAAGTACCGTTTTTTACATATTTGTACTGGAGTAGTTTTATTAGTGCATACTTTTTATTTTAACTCCACTACAACAAATGTAGGCGGCACGGTGGGGTAGTGGTTAGCACTGTCGCCTTGCACCGCCAGGGTCCGGGTTCGATCCCTGGCCAGGCTCGATTCCCGTCTCTGTGTGCATGGAGTTTGCATGTTCTCCCCGTGCTTGGTGGGTTTCCTCCCACAGTCCAAAGACATGTAGGTTAGGTTAATTGGCGTTCCCAAATTGCCTGTAGTCTGTGAATGAATGAATGAGTGAGTGTGTGTCTGTGCCCTGCGATGCATTGGCACCCTGTCCAGGTTATACCCTGCCATGTGCCCTAAGCCTCCTGGGATAGGCTCCAGCCATCCCCCCCCCCCCCCGTGACCCTGAATGCAGGACTAAGCGGTATAGATGATGAGTGAGTGAGTACAACAAATGTCTATACTTTCTACTTCACTGCATTTTTGCATGAAATAAGGTTACATAACCACCATGATGTGTAGTATTTAAAGTCACCTACTGAGTATTACTGATAATTGCTTATTAGCCTTCTCTGTAGAATGTATTTAAAATAAATTCTTTTGCACTTTTTCTCAAGTACAAATGTACATGGATGACTTCTAGTTTTACCTGAGTAATATTTTACCTGGGATAACTCTCAGTTTACTCAAGTACATTATTTGTGCACTTTGCCCACCACTGCCTTTTCCATGTTCAGAGCTATTGTACAAGTTTTGTATCAGCTTTGGTCGCACACCAGCAGGATGTATTATTATTACCCCTTTGCCTGTCACAGCAAAATTGGGCCAATAATCATCAAACGTAAAGCCAGCTCAAGCCTCGTGTACTTAGCTGGAGTTTTATCACATGCGGAGTTGTTGAGACTGATAACAACCTCCCCGAGTGTGTACTTAAAGAGAGCTCTTGTTTTGAGAATGGAGAACAGACTGATTGCCAGGGGTGGTTGTAGTCAAGAATTGTCATTTCACAAAATATCTTAGTGAGCCTGATATATAGTCTTGTCTAAAGTACGTGAAAGCAATACTTGAGTAAAAGTAGAACTATCTTATCAGAGAATGACTTGGGCCGACGTTTCTGCCTCAGGACCGGTGTGCATGGAGCTTGCATGTTCTCCCCTGTGCTTGGTGGGTTTCCTCTGGGTACTCTGGTTTCCTCCCACAGTCCAAAGACATGCAGATTTGGCTAATTGGAATTCCCAAACTGGCCCTTCTGTGTGAATGTGTGTGAATGTTGGCCTACAACGGATGTGAAAACGGGAGTAAAGGCAATGGTCACCATTGGCCTCCATGGTCATTAGTTGGACTACAGAGGTCCCTGGATCTATGGATGGACGTAAAAGTATAATAACTTTGTTGTCGCTTCCTTTTGGTAAAGTATAATGTGTAAGGTTGCTTTCTTAAACGTGACATTTTTTTATTAATTCCAGAATAAAAAAAATCAAAGGATCTGCATGTAAACTACTAAGCCAGCACATTTTAGCAGACATCCCACACCTCCTGGAAGGTCCGGGAATACCGCTAATCTACCCCGCCCATTAAGGAAAGGGATGGGTTTACTTTGGAGAGGACAAAAATGCTATAGGTGTGCGCCCTCTCTTTCTTGCTCACTCTGAAAAAATAAATCTGTTAACAATAGGTTTGAAAATCTATTCATTCAGAGTGAGCGAGCAAGAGAGCATTACTGGTTCATGCGTACAACGATAAGTACAGTATTACAACACTGCTGGCAACAGCATGGTTTGAAGCTCTGGGACGTATCCCGACACTATAATAAAAACAATAGCCCTTCTTGGCCGCAAAACGCTACCGAACAAAATCAAATGAAATTTGCAGAATCGAATTTCAGCCGGTAAAAAAAAAACGCCCTGGCTTTCAAAAGTACTATCGCCAAAGCCGCTAGAGGATCGCCTGCTCTTTAAAAACGATGACACAGAGGACAAGACAGATGTGACCCTCATTGCCTGGCGACACATAAAATGTCAAGTGTGCTCGAAACCGTGTCGAGTGCTGCACACAAAACACGCATACACACAAAACGAAAAACAGATGTCCCCTAAAAAAACACAATGAGAACGCCCTGAGAGTGCTGGGGGTGTAACACTCCTTTACAACATAATGTTATTTCATATTTTGATAAAATTGTGTGTGTGTGTAGGCAAATGGTTAAAACACTATTTTAATGGTTTGGACACAACGCAATCAGGGAAGACTTTATCCTGTAGTGCACGTCGAAAATGTCCATAACTCTGATTGATTCAGATTCATCATAAAGTCACGTTATAAAGTTTTCAAGAAAATAAAAGAAAGATTTTTTCGACAGATGTATCTATTCATGGGCATGATTGGTGTCTGACATTTTAAGAACTTTGACTTTATGTTCGTTAACGGGTTTGACGCATGGGCGGCACCACAGGCACGGACTCGAGACCAGTTCTGACGGAAATGGAATAATTACATTAGGCATAATGGGAGGAAGGGATGCCCGCTGCCTTGAAGGTGTGGAGGCAGTGCTCCGCTGGCATGTCGACACAGGCTGGTGGCGGCGGGCAGAGTGGCAGAGTGGCGATGTGAGTTTCCGCGAAAGGCACCTCCCATTGATCACTGGCGTTTTGGCAGGTGGATATCTCCCGGACACCCCTTGTCTGGGGAGATGATAATCCTCGCCTGGCTGGCTTTCCCGCCTGGAAACGGAAGCCTCGATGTGAAACACATCTTCGGCCGCAGGGACATGAGATCCGACTCGGTTTGAGATCGCGAGTGGCGCGGCAACTCCAGCGTTTGTGCTCACGGCTGTCCTTAGTGCGACGATCAAAGGCGCCGTTCCATTCGAAGTCCCTGGCCCTGACGCATAGCCTCTAGCATGCCACTCCTCGTGTGTTTAGGGAATTAGCCTTATCTGCATGTCTTTGGACTATGGAAGGAAGCCGGAGTATATAGAGGAAACCCAGCAAGCACGGGGAGAATATGCAAACTCCACACACACGGCTCCAAGGCAGGAATCGAACCTGGACTCCGGAGGTGTCACCATGCCGCTGCTTTTGATTTATTCAAAATTAGAAACATCTTTCTTTGGATCTTATCGTGCTACACTGCTGTTGATTATTTTCCTGTCATTGCATGCCCCCAAATAGTTTTATTACTTAGACATTGAACTCTGTCTGGCTTAGAACGAAAGTTCACTTCGGTAACAGTTTCTAGTTTGCTGACTTTGAGAAATATTGTAAATCAGAAAATATGTCGAGCATCTGTAAGAACCGCGTCGCTGAAACAATGTCAATTGAATAAGTATGTAAAAATCCGGGGAATTATTATTATTATTATTATTATTTTTACGTCATTATTTAAGTCTTCCAAAGCAACAGTCAGACATTAAAAGCCTTGGGTGATTTAGGATAAATTAAAAAAGTGTAGACTTTAAAAAATGTTTTTCTTTTCATTAAACTTTACCAATCTTTACCACTTCCACACACTCAGCCTCTGTCATCTCGCTCTCTCTCTCTCTCTCTCTCTCTCTCTCGTTCCACCAACCTGCCAAAAGTCTTGTCAGCATCACAGTTGTCAGCATGCGGTTAAACAAACGCTCCTGTCGGTTCTGTTGTCTGTGGATAGATTACGGTGAGAGAGCATCCATCAGAGCGCGAGCCCTGCAGGCAGCGTCATTGATCTGCTCCGGGCCCCAATCAGCAATAATCAGGTCCTGCTTGGCCTGCAGTGATGCTAACCTATTGATCCACGCACAGGCCCCGTGCTACGCACACATTCATTTTCATTAGCACGGAATTGCACCAAGTCACACACTCAAACACACACACACACACACACACACACATTGTTCGGGAAGTTCATCCCTACTTTCAAGCAGCGCAGTGGGAATTACTACAAAACGGTCGGCTAACTAAGCGGATAAAAAACAATTAACTGAGCAGCGAATCACAGCTGTACAGTAATGAGTGAGCGTTAGAGAGAAAGAGAAAAAGGATAGAAGTGGAGCAAAACAAGAACATGATCTTGAAAATGCTTTCCGATCACTAAATACACTTGGATAATTCGATACTATGCTTTTAGGTTCACTTTGAAAATAATTCAACGTGTTCAAACCGTACCACGCCACGGCAGGATCCTCGACTCTGATTAGCCAGCCGGTGCTGATTTATTTTCTATAACGGCTGCTCTGAAAGACAATCCAGCTGAAGGCCAAATCATTTCCTTAACGCACCTGCTCTAATACTGCGTGTTGGGCTTTCTATTGTTGTAGACGGGACATGAAGAGGGACTTGCAGGACGCCCATGAACGAAATGGATAAAAAGTGTGTAACGGAGGCGGCACGGTGGGGTAGTGGTTAGCACTGTCGCCTTGCACCGCCAGGGTCCGGGTTCGATCCCCGGCCAGGCTCGATTCCCGTCTCTGTGTGCATGGAGTTTGCATGTTCTCCCCGTGCTTGGTGGGTTTCCTCCGGGAACTCCGGTTTCCTTCAACAGTCCAATGACATGTAGGTTCCCAAATTGCCCGTAATGAGTGAGTGTATGTGTGTATGTCTGTGTGCCCTGCGATGGATTGGCACCCTGTGTACCAGGTTGTAGGAGCCATGTGCCCTAAGTCTCCTGGGATAGGCTCCAGGCTCCCCGTGACACTGAATACAGGATTAAGTGGTATAGATGACGAGTGAGAGAGTGTGTGTAATGGTTGACATGGTAAAGCTTTCTGTATTTAGTATTTACTGTAAGTAAGGAGTCTCCAGTGTCAGCTTCATGAAACAAGTGAGGAGAAAGGAAAGCGCTTCTCAGGTCAGAGTTGTTTTAAAGGTCTTGTATGTTGCTAATTTCTTAACAGGTTGACACAGGGCTGAGAGCTCCGCCAAAGAGTATCTGCCACTGCTCCAGCTGGAATACCCCTTATGTAGACCATATTGCCAAAGGTATTCCCTCGCCTGCCTTCACATGCATATGAACATCCAGTTCTTAATCCATAGGGTTTAATATGATACAGTAACAGGCTTCAACTCTTCTCAGAAGGCTTTCCACAAGGTTTAGGAGTGCGTTCATGAGACGTTTTGACCGTCCTTCAAGAAGTGCGTTCATGAGATCAGACACTGATGTTGGACGAGAAGGCCCGGCTCCTCCCAGTCTCATTCCAAAGTCTCATTCCAAAGGTGTTCTAGGTTGTGGTCAGGACTCTGTGGAGGCCAGTCAAGTTCTTCCACACCAAACTCGCTCATCTAGGTCTTTATGGACCTTGCTTTGTGCACTGGTGCGCAGTCATGTTGGGTTAAGCTCGGCTCCTTAGACCCGGTGAAAGGAACTCTTAATGCTTCAACACACCCAGACATTTTGGACAATTTCATGCTCCCAACTTTGTGGGAACAGCTTAGGGACGGCCCCGTCCTGTTCCAACTTGAGGCCAGGCCGTTGAAGGAGATGTACAAGACAAAGCCTTGCACACTGGAGGACTCGGAGGCAGTGCGAGTACACGTACCATTTGTTTTAATAGATATGGACTTTATTACCAATTTTAATACCTAGTTACTTTTCACCCCTCCTGTAGTAGATGTCAGGCCTGTGCTGTTTGGAATGTAGATCAAACAGGAAGATGTGATTACAGTATATCTGCTTACGTTATCGAGCACTCCTCAGTATTACAGAAGTGCTATAACAGTCACAGTTCCTGAGCAGCAAAAACCTTTGTCCTTAAAAAGTTGGCTTGTTCAGGGTGTGGGTATACACCTGAAATTTATACGAGTGATGCCATGCAAAATTTCATTGCACCAAATATAATGACAATACACATCTTATGTTATCTTATCCCACCTTATCTTATCTTTTTATATAAAATTGTGTGATATTGGAAAACAACACAATGACCATAGTGCAGGCCTGTAAATGATGAAGCAAAAAGCTTTTTGTTATACTTCTTGTGGCCCTGTGTTGACTTGCATTGGGTCTTTGGTTGCACTACTTTCAGGTAAGATAGTGTATGATGTATGTGAGCTGGTGTACGAATTCTGTGTGAATAAAATGTGAGCAGAATTCCAAGCCTGAAAGCTCTGACTGCATTTCTGTGACAGGATTCCTAGCACAACTCAGAGAAGCTCAGAAAAACATCATGCCTCCGAGTATCTTTTTTTTCTTCCCTGACATGAAATCGCCTTTTACATACTCAAAGGCAAAATAAATGTTGTGCTTTAAAAGAAATATACAAAAATTTTTTAACTGATATGAAAACCTCGTTTGTCTTGGTACATTAAGAGCACACATAAGGTAAAATTAGAGTTATGCTCAGGAGAGTGTTGCTTTATCATGCATAACCTAAAATCACAATCCAAACAAATGTGTTTTTTTTTTTTATTCACTTATTGATCATTTATTGATTCACTGTACTCTAATACTGTACAGTATGTTGGGTTTCTATCGTAACAACTTAAAGATGACTTGTATAAAGGACATTCAAAATAGTCTTATATATTTAATGGCGGATAGTACGTTTTTCTGTACAGTGGAACCTTGGATTGCGAGTAACGTGGTTTACGAGTGTTCCGCAAGACGAGCAAAGATTTTTTTACTAAATTTTGATTTAAAAAACGAGCAAGGGTTGGTTTCCGAGTGCCAAGTATCATGCATCGCGCATGGGCCTCTTATTTTGACACCGAGCGTCACTCTTGCACTGCGGAATTGTGGGTAATCGTCTCCCCTGCTGGGTCTTAGTGCTCATCTCTTACTGGTATAATCAACATCTCCCTCTTTGTTTCAGCATCTCCTATGTGTGTGTGCACGTGTAATTTGACACCGACACACACACACACACACACACACACTGACACACGCACTCTTTTCACCCCCCTCCCCGGCTTCACTCACGCACACAGAAACTCCGCAGTGATTCCGTTAGTATGCGCTCACACCAGTGTCATTAGAGAGATGTCTTTTTTGTGTGTGTGTGTTTGTTGTGAAACGTAGAAAGCGAGGTGGGGAGAGGGAGGAGTTACTGTGTAAAACGAGGAGAGGGAAGGGGCTAATTCCACACACACACACACACACACGGCGCCTGCATGCACAAACGGAAACACTTATCTATCATGATTTATTTGTACTTTTTTTTTTAAGGTAAAGTGCAGGTTAATCTGTTTTTTTTCACTTTATAGATTGTATTAATTATTTTTATGTACTTATTTTTTGGGCTGTGGAACGAATAATTAGAGGTTTCATTATTTCTTATGGGAAAATCTGATTTGATTTATGAGTATTTTGGAATACAAACTAATGACTAATTATGCTCGTAATCCAAGGTTCCACTGTATTTAGCATTTAAGTAAGGAGTCTCCAGTGTCAGCTTTATGTAACAATTGAAATGGAAGTGTTTATTGGAGAAAGGGAAGTGGTTCTAGGGTTAGAGTTGTTATGAAGATCCTGTAGGTTACTATTTTTGGAGAAAAAAAAAACACAGATACAGAGTTAACACATATTCCAGAGCTTCATTTATATACTCATGGGCAAAAGAAATGAACAGTTATGAAACCTGAAATCTAATTCATAATTTGGTTGGCCTTGTTCCCAGGTTATGAAACAACTGGATTCACTGCTAATCACCCTGGGTATGTCTGAAAACCCAAGAGTGACAACTCCAAGACAAGACAAACTAAATTGATGCCACTACTGCTGCTGGTACTCCAGGGTTACGCACAAAACATTTAATTTGTCCATAAGTATATAAATTATGTCTATTACTGGTTTTGCTTTTGGTGTCTAACCTAGGTGAATTTTCAGATAGAATCATATCACCACAACATTTGTCATAATAGTTAATGCTTTTTATCTTGCGATCCATGTTTTAAATTTTTTTTATTTTTTATTTTTTATTTTTAGTAAATATACATGCACGCTTATATTTTTAAAAGAAACACATTTGTTAATTATAATTTAACGCATTTTGAAAATTGGCCGATTTAGATTACACATGAAAAGAAATTAACCTGAAAACGTTTTAAATGAAAGAAGTGTAAAGATACTGCAAAAAGAATTTGACATGGTTACGGACACTACAGATTGTTTTGCTTTTAAAGCTTTTAGCCAAAACTATTCAAGCGACAGTGTTTACAGGTCATATGCTTCTAGACACTTACACTGACTTTAGCACCAATACTCATAAAGAAATATGAATGATTTGCATTTTAAATTATTATTGTTTGAAGCGAAACAGTATCATTCTGAAAAATGGCACATGCAAAATCATCTCTCCTAAACAGCTGAAGTTAGCACCTTGAAAGTTTTAAGGAAGCAAGATTGGTCACTTTCATGTTGCATGAACTTCAGAAGTAGATTCTTTGGCACACACATTTTCTAACTTATATGTATGAAAAAAAATAATAAAATCAGCACTAATAGCATGTCTTTGCATTGCATTATGGGCTCCTCGTTGTTAGAAAAAACATTATGGAATACACTGAATATTCCAAATGGTGATAAAATTGTACAAGCTTTTAGGAAGGTCAGAGTGGGAAAGATGAGTTGGAAAATTATTATTTAAATAGTTTTTTTTTTTTTTTTAAACATGTAATTTGCAAGTATTCCAATTGCCAATATGGAAAATATAGTGGCTTGAAGCAAAGAAACACTAACTTTAGATAAATATGCGCCCTATATTGCACGGAGGTCCATGAGGAGCCACGATAACAGGAAGTAATCAATACATCATAATATATGAGGTGTAATACACATTTTCTGTTCTGATCCCTGAGCCTGGCGGGCCACGGATCTAATTAGCACGGCACAATCGCGTACAAGCGGGAAAGAGCGTTCGTTATTATCCGAGACCTTTATCGAACCGCTGGAACTCTCTGGCGATGACTTTACAATGCCTGCTTGTGCTCAGTGTCCAATCAGAGCAGTGTGCCAAAAAAAAAAAAAAATCAGTTGCAGCAATGCCTTCTGGGATTGCGCTGGCTTTCAGGTTGGCGAGAGCACTTTGTTTATCTGCTCATTTATCTAAGAGAGAATGAGAGCGCGAGGAGTAGCCCGCTGATTAACTTCCCCTCTTGGTGTGCTCTCATCCGTAAATGAACTGAGAAAGAGTGATCTTTGCGTAATTGTTTCTTTCACTTTAAAAAAGTAATTAAGCGAGTGGGCCGGGAGGGCGTCGTGCCAGGAGAGGAGGCTGGGGAATAATTAGGGATCGATCGGCGTGAGAGACTTCGCAGGGAACTTCCAATCTATGTTGGCGTACCCACAGATGGCACTCTCTCAATTTCTAATCTACGCACATGCCTTGTTGCGCTTGTTCATATCTTTTTTTTCAAAAATCGTTTGAAGCAGCATTTCGAATACTTAAACATGGTGTCACTGATAGAGCAGAGACGTTACAAAATAAAGAAAGGTAGGACTGAGGACTGAGGACGGAGCCATATACCGAGTATTGGTTCGTACAGCATCCATATTTTCTTTGGCAGAGACAGGATGACAGATTGCCGAGAAGCGTGGTGTCAGTGAGCACAGGGAAACATGCAGTAATTAGAAGAGTCATGCCTGGGCAGCGCTGCACGCCGCACTGTTACACTGCCCACCCACGGAGATTGGCGGGTAAAGTAACAAGCCTGAGGCTGGCACACAGCAGCCCGGCCGGGGCTGACGCTTCAGTCTGTCTCCAAAAAAAACGAGGCCTGCGTGTCACACCGAATGATATTATTGTTAAAGAGTGGAACATGACAACGGCGGCACGCTCACCTTTCAGCTGAGCCTGGCCTTAAGCTTCCCTTCCGAAGGAGTGCGAGACAAACTGTCACAGTCTTAAACCGCCTACGTCGCGCTTTGCACCTGTTGAGGGTCAAGAGCCTTTTGCAGATGCTGGCAAATCTGTTCTGGGTTTAATCCTTAAATAATACATTGCACTTCATTTACATTCCACATTCCGAGGCGGATTACACAATAAAATCGCCAATTTCTGCTCGCGGTTCAACGCCTGCTATCCGGGTAACATGTGAATCCATTAGCGATGTAGTTTTAAGTTATGCCGTGTCACATTCCCTTAGTCATGAACCTTCCACACCCATCATCACCCGAATCCTCGTTGTGTTGACGACCGTACGTCTCAACAGCCAGTGTACAGTCGTGGCCAAAAGTTTTGAGGATTACATAAATATTGGAAATTGGAAAAGTTGCTGCTTAAGTTCTGATAATAGCAATTTGCATATACTCCAGAATGTTATGAAGAGTGATCAGATGAATTGCATAGGCCTTCTTTGCCATGAAAATTAACTTAATCCCGAAAAAACAAAACATTTCCATTGCATTTCATTGCTGTCATTAAAGGAGCTGCTGAGATCATTTCAGTAATCGTCTTGTTAACTCAGGTGAGAATGTTGACGAGCACAAGGCTGGAGATCGTTATGTCAGGCTGATTGGGTTAGAGTGGCAGATTTGACATGTTAAAAGGAGGGTGATGCTTGAAATCATTGTTCTTTCATTGTTAACCATGGTGACCTGCAAAGAAACGCGTGCAGCCGTCACTGCGTTGCATAAAAAGGGCTTCACAGGCAAGGATATTGTGGCTACTAAGATTGTACCTAAATCAACAATTTATAGGATCATCAAGAACTTCAAGCAAAGAGGTTCAATTCTTGTTAAGAAGGCTTCAGGGCGTCCAAGAAAGTCCAGCAAGCGCCAGGATCGTCTCCTAAAGAGGATTCAGCTGCGGGATCGGAGTGCCACCAGTGCAGAGCTGCTCAGGAATGGCAGCAGGGAGGTGTGAGCGCATCTGCACGCACAGTGAGGCCAAGACTTTTGGCCTGGTGTCAAGAAGGGCAGCAAAGAAGCCACTTCTCTCCAAAAAAAAACATCAGGGGCAGATTGATCTTCTGCAAAACGTATGGCGAATGGACTGCTGAGGACTGGGGCATAAGTCATGTTCTCGGATGAAGCCTCTTTCTGATTGTTTGGGGCATCTGGAAAAAGGCTCGTCCGGAGAAGAAAAGGTGACGCTACCATCAGTCCTGTGTCATGCCAACAGTAAAGCATCCTGAGACCATTCATGTGTGGGGTTGCTGCTCATCCAAGGGAGTGGACTCACTCACAATTTTGCCCAAAAACACAGCCATGAATAAAGAATGATACCAAAACACCCTCCAACAGCAACTTCTTCCAACAATCCAACAACAGTGTGGTGAAGAACAATGCATTTTCCAGCACGATGGAGCACCGTGCCATAAGGCAAAAGTGATAACTAAGTGGCTCGGGGACCAAAACGCTGAGATTTTGGGTCCATGGCCTGGAAACTCCCCAGATCTTAATCCCATTGAGAACTTGTGGTCAATCCTCAAGAGGCGGGTGGACAAACAAAAAGCCACTAATTCTGACAAACTCCAAGAAGTGATTATGAAAGAATGGGTTGCTATCAGTCAGGATTTGGTCAGAAGTTGATTGAGAGCAGCCCAGTCGAATTGCAGAGGTCCTGAAAAAGAAGGGCCAACACTGCAAATACTGACTCTTTGCATAAATGTCATGTAATTGTCGATAAAAGCCTTTGAAATGTATGAAGTGCTTGTAATTATATTTCAGTACATCACAGAAACGCCTGAAACAAAGACCTAAAAGCAGTTTAGCAGCAAACTTTGTGAAAACTAATATTCGTGTCATTCTTAAAACTTTTGGCCACGACTGTACAGTACACAGTCTTACAGGTTTTTTTGCCAATTCTTTGTTGAAGAAAGTAAATCATGCATGCTCAGAAATTTGCATGAGTCTTCATGATCATTTACATGTCAAAATGTTAATGATTTCTTTCTGAAGACAATTACAGTAGAATGGAATAGGACATTTAGGGTAATAATATGATTCCATATACAGGTTTCATGCTGGTTGCCCTATCTGTGCATGGCACCAATGCTCAACACTAAGCCACAATGTCTAATTTTCATAATGTAAAAAATGATAAAAATTATGCCCTAAATCATGGTGGCTTAGTGGTTAGTACTGTGGCCTCGATTCCTGCCTTGGGGTCCGTGTACATGGAGTTTGCATGTTCTTGGTGGGTTTGCTCTGGGTGCTCTGGTTTCCTCCAGCAGTCCAAAGACATGCAGGTCAAGCTAGTACGCATTCCCAAACTGCCCATAGTGTCTGACTGTGCTTGTGAATGTTGAGACGAGGTCCTACACTACCATATTTGAAAAAAACGTGAATGAATACAATGGTCACCATTGGCCTCCACAGTCCCCAGTTGAACTACAGAGGTTCCTGGATGGATGATGAATGCCTTAAATTCTCAAAACGAATTTGGATTACAAATTCTTTTCATATTAATACATCCACCAGAGATTTATTTTAGAGACGTTCAACCACAATAGGTATTAGAGACATGTTTACAAAGCAGGCCAATCAGTCACAAACTCACTTTATTTAGGAGCTTTAAGTAAGATCTTTGTCAAGTTCCCTCACGATCCTGGTTGCGAATATGATGAGAGACTGCAAAGCATCATCAGACGCAGGGTTGATTTACAATCTAAAATGGTTTGAATTTTTTAACACATTTTTCGGCATAAAAGAGCGAAGCTTGTGGCACTGCATGATTGGAATTGTGTTGTTGTGTCGCGTCAACGTCTTCATCAGTATTCTGAAAAAGTAGAAAATAGAAAGAACGAATGATAAAAAACGTTTGGCTCTGAAACCAAACCATTTTTATTCACAAACAAGTAAGTAAGTACTGTAAGTCATACCGCATTGCTTATTCATGTAAAGCACATACTGCACATGGTTCGATTTTATATTTGATGCTCATGTTGTACTTTAACCATATACTGTATTTAGAGGCATCTCCCTGGACCGGGGTTTTTAGACTCGCTGGCGGGTTTTGACATTTTGCACAAACACACAAGCCCTTATTTGCATGTTGTTAGCTCTGTTTATTTAAAATGTGTCATGGTTCACACAATTCTGGGTAAATTACTTTCAACCTGCCCACAAACTTCATCCACAACTCATCTGATTGCGCATGCAAGTGATGTTCATATGTACGCAGTATTATGTACACGTTGGAGTTTTCATATGCAGGTTACAGTAGCTCTTTGGATGCAAATATATTCCAGTAAAGATGCTAAGATATACTGTACAGTAGCACGACGGCATGGTGGCTCTGGTTAGAAATGTCGCCTTGAACCTCTATGACAGGGGTGGCCAAGTTCGGTCCTAGAGAGCCGCAATCCTGCAGAGTTCAGCTCCAGCCCTGAAAAAAAAAAAAACTCTCCTGCCAGTAGCCTTCGTAGTCCTCAAGACCTTGATTAGCTTGTTCAGCTGTGTTTGATTAGGGTTGGAGCTGAACTCTCTAGGACCGAACTTGGCCCTGCTCCATGATATGGGTTCAATTCCCACTTCGGGGTCCGTGTGAAATAGAGTTTGCATGTTCTCTGGTTTCCTTCCACAGTCCAAAGAGATGCAGTTTAGTTTGATTATGTGGATGTACATTTGAATCTTGACATGGCGGTCCTACCATGCTTGTAAAAAATGGGAATAAATACTGTACAATGGTCACCATTGGCCTCCACTGTCCCTGTTTGGACCTACGTACAAAGGTTGTCAGATGGATGGATAGAGAAGATTATCGATTATACAGACGCTCAGATATTCAGGTATGCTACTGTATAAAATGTTCAGACACATTTTATTATATTTTTTACACTCATTTTACCTTATTCTACACACAATACTGCACAGTGACAAAGTAAAAACAAAGCAAAGGTGTTTGGACTGTTTTGTAAATGTCCGATTTACATACAGGATCCGGATGCATCACGTCACAAGCTTGGCACACCTTTCTTTTAGAAGGTTTTTTTTTCTTCTTCTTTTTTTTCCCATTCTTCTAGGCAGACTTGTTCAAGCTCACCCAGGTTGGATGGACACAGCCATCTTCAGGTCTCTCTACTGTACGTAAATCAGACGTTTACAAAAATACTCCAGGACTCCTTTCACAGAATTCTTCTCTCCTGTGCCTTTCTTGGTGGGATGCTTTGGGTCATTGTCGGTCATTTGGGTCAACTATCACCACAGCGTGAAATCCTGAGGACTCTGGAGAGTTATTTCACTCAGGGTTGCACTTAATTTTTCTTTTTCATCCATGTTTTGTTCTGTTTAGTCTCAGAAAAGCATCACCGCGGCTTGATGCCGCCACCACCGTGTTTTACTGGTTGTAATTAAGTCATGCCCAGTGTCTGATTTTCTGATTCCAAATAGTTAAATCTTTAGTTAAATCATCATCAGACCAGTTGATTTTGCTTCTCGTGGTACGAGAGTCCTTTAAGGGGTTCCCTGAAACTCCCAGCAAGCTGTAATGTGCCTTTGAATAAGCGATGGCTTCTGTCTTCCTGCTCTACCACAGATGCCTGATTGGTGAAGTGCTGCAGTAATGGTCTGAAGATAATTCTCTTGATCTCGGAGCATGGGGTTCACCCTGCATACACCATTCATGGTGGCATCTTATATAGACCGATGTTTGCCTTGTCTATTTATGTCCAGCGAATTCATTTATCCAATCACGTTGCAGAAGCATCTCAAGGACGACTGATGAGGAGTACGGTGCGCCAGAGCGGTTGATGTTGCTAACCGTTTAACTTCAAGGATCTGCTGGGAATTGGGCAAATTGCGTCTTATGTCAGGGAAGAAAACTGAACATGAATGATGTGTGTATGTGGGTTCTTAAGTGACTCGAGCAATTTGCGACTTGTTACACTTAAATTTCACGTCTGCTTTGGCAGGAAGAAAGAAAGGAAGCCTAACACGTGAGTCTGGCTTGCTTTGGAAAAGCACAGAAGAAGCAGATTAAAGAAACGTGTGATGACATTGCTCAAAGATGAAGGGAGCGCGAGAGAAAAAGAATTCGTTCCCACCTCACTAAATGTAATTAGCAGCTCATAGTGCTAAATGTAGTAACTGAAGTTTGGGGGAAAAACAGCAGCGCAGACGACATGGCGAGAGGAGGAAAAACGACACAGGTGACATGTACGCTGCATTCCAGATGATGAGCTTTGTTTGCGTGGGTAGGTTTTTCTAGAAACTCCAAACACGCCAGCTGTCTAGAGACAGACCTTATAACTATTGGCACCCTTTGTTAAAATGAGCTACAACTTTTGCTTTAGGAAAACTTTCAGATGGGTTTCCAGTGTGTAAGTACAAACAAATATTAGAAATATGCTTCTTGCGGCTGAAACTTTAGCAATGCAATTTGACAGTGCAACTGCAGTTGATTTGCGTAGCATGGTGACTTCCAGGACCTCGGGGTACTTCAGTTTCCTCCGCCAGCCCAAAAGATTAGGCTAATAGGTGTGCCTGAATTGCGAAAAGGAGTAAAACAACATTAGTGTGAGGTGTAAAAAATATATATATATAATCTTAGTTTATGGGGTATTTCAGTTGGAGAATTACTGTAACACCCACAATTTGTTGGAAAAATGTGCCTCATACTGTAGTATTCATACAGATGGTTCATTTGAAGAACGGAATTTATTTATGGAAAAATCGAGACGGTTGGCTAGTATGCATATTAGTAGGAAGATTAGTGTTTTGTAAGACCTCAGCTTTTTTATATGTGGTTGCTAACGCTAGCAGCCTTGCTCAATGCTAGCGTCATGCTGGTACTACAGTTTAGCAGTTTAGCTTTCATTCATCACTTCACCACCTTCATACACCCTGCAAGCGTTCTACAAAGAAAGCTAAAAAAAAAAGTTCAGACATTTTTGCAGTTTCCTTCACACACAGGCGGGGTTCTTTGGTTTGGCTAGCTAGCAGCCATTGTCAGATAAACTAGCATGCTATAGCACAGACCAGGCAGAAAGTATGAGTGTAACACGGTAACAGCAATAAATGTTACATACAGTGAACAAATTCAGTCATAGGTGAGTGAAAGTGTGTATACAGACCGTTATATTGAACGTTTACATTTCCTCTTAAATGCGTGAGGAGGAAGCACTCTCATCAGCAGCCAAAAAAAAAAAGACATAAAGCTGACACAGCCTCTGAATACACCAGTGAACTTCGGGGGAGGGGCGGTCTTGTCTGTCATGTTAGCTGTCACTAGCTAACCCAACTCCCTTTTTTTAAACAAAAAGTACCCAATTCCCTGTAAATAACCCAGAACAATGGCCCAACAGAGGCACCCCAGCGGTTTTTAGTGTCTACAGATGTTTCATTTGAAGAATGGAATTCTTGACAAACAGTGTCGATCTTGAACTTGTATTTCCTGTTCCCATGTGACAAAAGTGTCCAAGTACAAAAGTGTTTAGAAAAATGAAAATAATCCTTTCTCTAGAACGGCTGAATGAGTATACAGTAGTTCTCAGATTGCGAACTGTTTTTGCAAGCAACAGTTGGAGAAAAACACACCTTCCTTAGAGAATCTCACAATTTGCACCAAGAGTCATTAGAAGCACAAGTTGAAAACAACTCCATTTACACCTCATCATGGCATGCCTATCATTTTAAATAAATGTAATGTTATATATTATGAGGATTGTGTTGAAAATAGTGCAAAAGCGGCCATTAGGACTCGTCGTCGTCCCGGTCGCAAGCGATGCATTTGCAACATGGTTGAACTCGATCTCAAATCCTCTTTGACGATCCGCTTTGTCGCAGCTGATGGTCTCCTATTGCGTGATACGTCTTCAATGCTGGTTTCCCCCTTCTTTCAACTTCTCCATCCATCTGTGCATGTTGCACCTCGATGGTGTCTTTGCTGTAAACATTCTGTAGAGCAGTGGGAGACCATCAGCTGAGACAAAGGGGATTTTTTTTCAAAGAGGACTCAAGAGTTGGGATTGACGATGGGACGAACGCATGGCTTGTGATGAAGACTATGCTGAGTAGTACTGTAGCTTTGTACAGAAGATGAGTTCTTTTACCAACATGTTCGGTTTGAACCGCCTACTGCATGTCACTTAAACATTCGGCCATCTTTTGCATGATCTTTGGTACAGTCCCGGTTTTATTATTATTATCATCAAGAAACAAATGTCCCCACAATGATGAAAAAAAATAAAAAAGTACTGAGGTTTATTTATAAACCCGACACCAAAAAGCCTCATTTCGTGTACTATGTTTAGGCAAAGCGTTAATTACTTTACATGAATTATTATGTCACTGGAATGTCCTTTCAAGTATAGTAAGACAAGTGTGTGTGTGTGATTTAGTGGCATATACAGGACATTAGTCTGGGCATTTTAGTATTGCCAGATGTCAGGGGAAATGACGCTCCCTTTCCACCTCTCTCTCTCTCCGAAGGTCTCCAACCTTCAGGCTCTCTTCCTTCTTCCTTTCCTTTCTAAACACCCATCCGTCCCTTACAGCGTGTGCATACTAGAAGCCGTAACGGGCAGCAAATTAATCATGATTGTGCAATCTGGGTGCTTTCAATTATTTATTTATTTATTTTTCACCACTTTTTATTGCAAACCCGGAGGAAAAAAAACTCAACGTCCAGTTACGTTGTTGAATTTTGGGAATCTTTGAGTGTTTGGGGCCGTTTACTGATGTTAGTGGAGGGTTTTTACACAAAGAGCCCCACACACACACACACACACACACACACACACACACACACACACACACAAATTGTCTTGTCTTGCAAAAGATAATGTTGTTTTGGTTATCGATGCACCATCAGTCAGGTGTTATTTTCTGAAAACTGCTTTCTGAAATCGATAACCTGGTGTGTGTGCCTGTGATTAAGCGGAAGTGGCAGGTGAAAGAGAGAGAGAGAGAGAGAGAGAGAGAGATCTTGGACAGGTACAAGATAAAAGACAAGCAATAAACATTTCTCAAGGTGCAGTTAGCATTTTTAGTGGCATTTATCAGAAGCCCAAAATCCCCAAAACGGATACACACCAGATTGTTATTCCACATGACTGACGGGTGAGTAGAGTCGCCAGTCTGGCCAGATTGGCCTGATACTTGTGGTCAATGTCATTTGTTTCCTGTTCGGGCAAGCTTACTAATTCATGTCTCAGGATGTCCCCTGGAAATCCATAGGAGATAGATTTTTTTTTTTTTTTTTTTTTTTACAGGCGGGTAAACAGAGCAATAGTACGATCTTTCAGACGTCTGAAATAACCGGGCGCTCCGTCATCATGTTACTGAGACGTTTAAAGCGCAGTTCTTGCTTTTGCAATGAATCGAGCCATGGCTAGTTCAAGGAAAAGATCATGGTTTCAGGTCAAGGTGGGATGCATACAGTACATGGCGTAAATGCGGATGTATAGACTTTGATTACAATTAAGAAAACGGGAACAAGACACAGGAACGATTCAATCCAGAGTGGCAACAGCAGACGCTATACTGTAGACCTTTACACTTAAGAGTGACAGCAACAGAGTCAACACAACGACATGACTGATCCCAGGGCTATTTATACACACAGCTAAACAATCTACAAGTGAGGACAATTATAACAGGTGAAAGAGATGCATTCTGGGAGATGAGGAGTCCGAGACACAAAACCGAGTCCACGAGAGCAAAGAAAAGCCAATGCAGAATAAATGTCGATGCAAAACATGTCAATGCTGTCTACAATAGAAAGACACCAGCAAACCTCCATTCAAGGGCACTGATCAGCCTTTACACTCCCCAGATCCGATCCGATTAAGCACTCACACCAGACAAACAGGACTCGTAGGTCCACTGTATGTTGACAAACATTGATGGTCATTCATGGCCCTCTCTAATCAATCACAGGCAGCTCATCAAGGGGCTATGGAGATCTATGACAACTTCAGCTTCAGCATGATACAGTAAGTATCACTACAGCAGCTCTTAGCTGGCCTTCTTTTACGCATCTGTAGATGATTATTAGAACAATCCCACAAACCGATTTATTAATAATCACCATTATCTGTGACCTAAACTCAGTGGGACCTGGGCTTACGAATCACAGGAACCTTATAAATATATATATATATATATATCCTTTTAGTTTTCTTAAGATATTATCAAAACTACTGAGTTCTCAGATTGGCCAAAATGTGTGGATAAGGTAACTTCTCCTCCAGCTTCATTAAGACATTTATTTTAATGGTCGATGCGCCATTTACTGGAGTCTAAAGTCTAAGTTCATTCATCTTCTAGTCAGGTCAAGTCAATTTTATTTATATAGCGCTTTTAACAATTGACATTGTCGCAAAGCAGAAGAAGTAAGTTAGAAGTAAGAAGAAGTAAGAAAGAAGTAAGTTTGTATGCAATGTGTATGAATCAAAATGATCAGATCGTCCCTGATGAGCGAGCCGAGGGCGACGGTGGCAAGGAAAAACTCCCTGAGATGGTAATAGGAAGAAACCTTGAGAGGAACCGGACTCAACAGGGAACCCATCCTCATCTGGGTGATAACGGATAGCAGGGATTGATCAGCATAATAATGTGTACTGGAAGTTCAGTGTAACAGGAGATGTGTTCAAATTAAAATTAAAAGGAGTCCAGTTTGTTCCTGGAGGCTCAGGTAGACTGTAGGAGATTCCAGTCCTGAGCTATCGAACAATTGAAGTCGCAGGTCCCCAGAGCATCAATCGATGATAGGACAGTCTTCATGGAAACCATCCCCAGCTACCATACGAATCCAGGCAGACCACACGGGGCATCCATGCGACGGGATCTTCTACACCTCTTATCCAATATACAAGGTCGCAGGGGGCCTATCCCAGGAAACTCAGGGTGGGCTAGGCCTGTGCAGGAGCGCCAGTTAATCTATCCTGCATGGCTTTGGACTATAGGAAGAAAGTGCAGTATGCTAAAGAAAACCCTCCAAGCACGGGGAGAACATTCACACGGCCCCCGAGGTGGGAATCAAACCGCTATCATGAAGGTGCAAGGTCAAAAAGAAGAATCGGTTTACAAGATGAGTGTGCCTGTGCTGGCATTTCTCCTGCGGTGTTGCTATCAGTGTGTGAAGAGTGGGAGAAGACGGTTGCATTGACGATCCTTCACAACGGGCAGCACATTGAACTGGCGTTTTATAAGTGGTCAGAAAGTTGTAAATAACTCATGAAAGAATAAAGTTACGTTAAAACCAAGCACACCATTGTTCTTCTTGTGAAATTCCCAATAAGTTTGATGTGTCACATGACCCTCCTCCTATTGAAAAAAAAACAAAAGTTGGATCCAAGATGGCCGACTTCCAAATGGCCACCATGGTCACCGCCCATCTTGAAAAGTTTGCCCCCTCACATATACTAATGTGCCACAAACAGGACATTAATATCACCAACCATTCCCATTTTATTAAGGTGTATCCATATAAATGGCCCACCCTGTACACGGTTTGTACACGTACATAATACTGTGTACATATTAACTTGCATGCGCAATCAGATAAGTTGGGGATGAAGTTTATGGGCAGCTTGAAGGTAATTTACCGAGAATTGGTAAACACCTGCTATTAAAAAACAAAAAGCTTTAAAAAAAATTTTTTTTTTTTAATTCAAGAATGGTTAAAAAACAAATGTAAAATACAATGAATCTACAGTATGGATGTGTAAATTATTTGATGCATATATTTAATACTTATGAAATGAGTCTCCACTTTTAACGCTTTGTAACATATAGGAAGTTTTTTATTTAAAAATGTACAGTACTATTAAATTAAAGCAGGACACACTATGCATTGGGGACACACAACCCATTGCAGGGCCCAAGCATGCTGTACTGTTCATTCATATGTCAATCAACCTGATGTGCATGTCTTTGGACTGTGGGATGAAACCGGAGGACCCCGAGGAACTCAACCAAGCACTGGGAGAACGTGCTAACCTCCAAGCACACGGAAGGGAGGTGAGATTTGAGCCGTGGAGGTGCGAGGTGACCGTGCCAAGCGCTACATGAACCAGGCCACCACAAGAGAAACTAATGAGAATGTAATATAATTAGAAATTGATAAAAGGATGTTATTCTTCTTTTAGTGGTTGTCCCTCAAGGGGGGTCGAGGGGTCGTCAAAGTGACCGTTCGACCGGCACACGTTTTTTTTTTTTTCTTCTTTTTTTTCCCGGACGATCGTCCTTGATACAATCCCTCCAGTTCTATGTGTGCTTGGGACTGGCATCAAGGTATTCTTGTTAAACCAAAATTGACAGTCATGTGAAAATAACTGTTGGATAATAGTGATAAATAAAACACTTTGGGATTGTGGTGTTCAACTACAAACAGTGACTCTTCTCATTTAACTCGGAAGAGAAAGGGTCATTTAAATCCATCCGCCATGTTAATCAATCAAAATACTATAAAAATAAAAGCCAACTCAAACACTTCCCCACACTCTACAAGTTTCCCCGAGTTGAGCCGTATCTCACACCAGAGCCTCAGCGGTGACATATAGGGAATAAATAATTTTCCAGAATCGCATCATTACGCCATCCATCACTCCTCCGCTTGCCTCTTATTGCAGGAAGTCTCTCATGCCTCCACGTCAGGCAGCACGATTCATTTCCTGCGCGACGGAACTTTGGGATGGGAAATGAATAGAGGCCGTGGTCACTGTCAGCCGCCAGATGGGAGAAAACACCGTCCTCTGAGTTTTTTCAGCACCGATCTCGTTTCCCACGAGGCCCTGCTCTCCTGACATGGATGGAGGAAGACAGGTGTTACTGCAGGACCGGGGATTTGACTGAGCTCCACTAGTCACGCTGTACACCGAGGACATGACAGCATATAAAGCTGCCGTCGATGAACCACTTTATTAAAGTGGAAAATAAGCTTTTTTTTTTTTTGCTCTTAAAGCGGCAGTCTGTAATATTTAAACAGCACTTTATAAAATGGATTATTTTATGGACTTTATTTCTTACACAGTTTCAGATTTCTGGTTAGATTCTTGTGGTCCTAAAATAAAACCCATCCACTAGCATGAATTGAAAGCAATGGGCCTTAGATTTCGACAAAGGGGGCGGAGTTAGAATGTGAACACACAAATCAGGAATTTCCTTACAGCTGCAATTCTGAGTTGCACACATCAAATATACAGTATATACAGTGAAACCTTGGATTACGAGCATAATTCGTTCCGGAAGTGGGCTCATGTTCCAAAACACTCGTAAACCAAATCATCATTTTTTTCATAAGAAATAATGAAAACTCAAATTATTCATTCCACAGCCCCAAAAAATAAATACATAAAAATTATTAATACAATCTGTAAACATAAAATAAAATAAATTCATCTGCACTTTACCTTTAAAAAAAAGTACAAATAAATCCCGGCAGATAAGTGTTTCCGTTGGTGCGTGCAGACGCCGTGTGTATGTGTGGAATTAGCCCCTTCCCTCGCGTAGTTTTACACAGTAACACTCCTCCTCCCTCTCCTCACCTCGCTTTTAAGTTTCACAACAAACACACACACACAACGGAAACACTGTTTTAACAGGAAAAAAAATAAATCTCTCTGACACTGGCATGAGCGCATACTAACTGAATCACTTTTTAAGTTTCACAACAAACGGACACACACAAACACAAAGGAAACACCGTTTTAACAGGGAAAAAAGAAATCTCTCTGAGACTGGTGTGAGCGCATACTAAGGGAATCACTGCGGTAAAGTAAAACAAATGAACCAGCACCTTACCTTTGAAAAGAATCACAACAGAGCAGAGTTTCTGTGTGTTTGTGAAGCCGCGGAGGGGGTGAAAAGGCGAGAGAGCGTCTGTGCATGTGTCAGGGTGTTTGTGTGTGTGTGTGTGTGTGTGTGTGTGTGTGTGTGTGTGTGTGTGTCGGTGTCAAATTATGCGGGCACACACATAAGAGATGCTGAAACAAAGAGGGAGATGTTGATTATACAAGTAAGAGACGAGCACTAAGACCTAGCAGGGGAGACGATTACACACAATTCCGCAGCACAAGAGTGACGCTCGGGGTCGAAATAAGAGTCGAATGCGTGATACATGATACTCGGCGCTCGTAAACTAATACTTGCTCGGTTTCCGCAAAAAAAATTATTAAAAATCTTTGCTCAGTTTGCGGAACACTCGTAAACCACGTTACTCGCAATCCGAGGTTCCACTGTATTTATACACAGTACAGACCAAAAGTTTGGACACACCTTCTCATTCAAAGAGTTAGAATTTGTATTATGGCAAGAAAAAAGCAGCTAAGTGAAGAAAAACGAGCGGCCGTCATTACTTTAAGAAATGAAGGTCAGTCAGTCCGAAAAAATTGGGAAAACTTTGAAAACGTCCCCAAGTGCAGTCACAAGAACCATCAAGCACTACAAAGAAACTGGCTGACATGCGGACCGTCCCAGGAAAGGAAGCCCGAGAGTCGCCTCTGCTGCGGAGGAGAAGTTCATCCGAGTCACCAGCCTCAGAAATCGCAGGTTAACAGCAGCTCAGATCAGAGAGCAGGTCAATGAGTTCTAGCAGCAGACACATCTCTAGAACAACTGTTAAGAGGAGACTGTGTGAATCAGGCCTTCATGTAGAATATCTGCTAGGAAACCACTGCTAAGGACAGGCAAGCAGAAGAGACTTTGAGCGTTTGGGCTAAAGAACACAAGAAAGAACACAAGAAAGAAAACTCGCTGAATGAGAAGGGGTGTCCAAACTATATATATATATATATATATATATATATATATATAAATTTTTTTTTTGCATTTTGTGCAAAATTTATTCAAGACTTAGCTCCCAAAAATGTTATCAAGGACGGTAACAAAAAGAAAAGGGAGCCACTTTCAGTTTGGTTTCTAAAGCAGCCGGTTCCAAGAGGAATAATAAATTAACGCTGAGTGAGTTTAATATTTATTTCATTTTATTTACATATCTTTTCTAAATGTTTTGAACGTGTTTTTTTTTTTGTGCAAAAAATAGGATTATAGTGTGGGAAATTGGTAATATAAGTAATATTTTTGGGTAGTTGGGACCGATTATCTGCATTTACATTAGTTCCTCTGGGGAAAAGCGTTTCACAGTAAGACCTCGGCTCTGGAACGGATTAAATTCGTATGTCGAGGTGCCGCTGTATAGGGCTCTGGAAATGATAAACTCTTCAAATATTTTACTAAAACCTACCTAAAATATGTTGTTATTTTATTATTTAGGTTTGAGTTTGTTCTTATAAATACTTTATAAAGCACATAAAAATGTAATAATAAAATAATAATAAATTAGGTTCAGGTAATCATAAATAAAAATCCTCCTTCCTTCCTTCCTACACATTTTTTAAGTGAAAAAGTTAAAAACAAACATCCAGGAAACACCAGCACAGGATGTCAGTGGTTACCAGCTATGAGTTGATTTACAAGTCTGATTTTGTTAAGATCTTATCACAATGCAATCCAGATCCTCGCTGCATGAAAAGACCAGGTGCAAATCTGCATCTCATTATGCTGCTTCTACCCTCACCCCAGTCCGCACGTACCCTCGGCATTACCCTGGAGTTTCTTATTATTCTTGACCAGGCCTAAATTCCAGCAGGGCTCCACAGCTGTTGCGTGCCTTGCGCTGGATCCTGGATCGTCGGCTTTTCACCTGAAAGTCTGGGTGCTGATGGGCCGTACCATGTGGCACCCTGCTGAACCGCAGCTGGCTGACCGGAGTTGAGTGAGCACAGCACGCCCGAGCTTAACCAAGCAAGGAAGGAATGGAGAAAGGAGATAAATAAGGGGAGGACGTGCTATGATATGAACACTGTGAAGCGTTAAAGCCCATGTACATTCCAGATGTAAAGGTACGGTTTGGAGAAAGTTCTGGTTTGGATGTGTTTTTATAATCTATAACGGACTCCAGGCTCAAAAGTCAAATCTTACAGTATGTCAATCATCTATGATTGTGGGTGGGTGTGTGTGTGTGTGTGTGTGTGTGAAAGAGAGAGAGAGAGAGTAATACTGCTCATCTCATTACTCTCCACACAGTCCGATGACTCTAATCAGGAAGCCCCCCTCAGGCCCACTGCAGCAGCTGGAAGGTTCTGGAACAAAAGAAGAAAAGCAAACAGCTTGAATGGCGGATTGAGATCTCGGAGAGGACGCGCGGTTCCGGAGCCTGCAGGGAGAAAGAGGCGGCTTTTTTTTTTTTCGCGGAGACAATAGAGGCGTGAGATGGGACCAGAGCACTGGACGAGCACAGGGAGATGGAGGTGGAGGAGACAAAGCTGAACATAATGACGTGGCTTTCAATTACCCACCTCTCTCACCTCCCCAAGCCTCATAGGGCAATAAGAATCCACCTAATATATATATAATATATAATATATATATATATATATATATATATATTATATATATATATTACACACACACCACACACACACACACACACTATTTATCTACTATTGGACTAAATCCTCCAACACTTCTGATGCCTTGACCATCAACAATGTCAGCAACAGTATTCATACATGCAGTCTTATTAATATATAATTAATACATAACATTTTGAAACATAATCTTGAAATAATAATAATAATAATAATAATACTAATACATTTAACTTGTACGACCACCTTTTCAGTCACCCAAGTTCCCCGTCCAAAATTCAAGCAAGAAATAAATTAATAGCATCAAGTAGTAAATAGCATTAAAACTATATAAAAATATAGTTGCAAGTAACGATGAGTGGGCCCAAGCACCATCACCAGATAACCTGTGGCCCTTTGAGCGTGTTAAGAATTACAAAAAGGCAAGCCGCCCGGGCGCACCGCACAATCTGTGTGCTTTTTCTGAGCACGCTAGGACTTCTAAAAAGCCTCGGATGCTGATGTCACTCAATATGATGTCATTTAATATGATGTCACCTTGGATGTCATGAGGCACCTTTCAGCAAGTTTAAGGCATCGTCATGGCTGGACGTGTCTTCCTGTTTCTCCAAGCAGTGACAACGGGCCCAAGCACCTGTGCCATCGCAAAATACTATTCTTTTGTGTGCCTTTTGAGCGTGTTACAAAAAATACAAATGTGACTACAGATGTGATAATGTTGGCCGGGGACATCCAAAATAGCTCCATAGCCGATGATGTTTCTCTGTCTTCTTCTTACTTCAGTCAGGTTGAACCCAGGCTCATCTATGAAAGTAAATTCATGTGAGATTGGATCACCATCAATTAGCAGAAATCTCTGAAAAAAAAAAATAAAAGAAATAAAAAGATTTGAGAACATGTAAAGAGGTTTTGTGTGCAGTGGACAATACTGAAGTGGACGTTAATCACCTCCACATATTCATGCCGTATGAAGGTCTTTTACTCATTCAGAACTTCGTTCAAATGGCAAACTCGGTACAGTTGTTTCATCTGGATGTCATGCTTTTAAAGGGTTATGATTCATAATTATGATTTACATATGAGATAAATTATGATTTAAATGTAATTAAAATACTTTTAGTAAAAAATGCACCCACCCATCCACACATCATTATTATTATAATATCTATTTACACGAATACAAATCTGCTTTTGTTTATACTTATGAATCTATGCTTTAAATCATTTCATTATTTCTTCAAATATATTTATTTTGTTACATTTTACAATAATAAAATATAATTTAAATGTATTTAAATAATAATACAAAATTTTATATTGAAATTTAACCAATCAATCAATGAATCTGGCATTTAAAAAAAAAATCACAGAATCTCTCTCTCTCTCTCTCTCTTTCCAACCCTCTCTCTAACCCTATTTATTCATTTAAATGAAATGACTTTTTACATGGTTATAAACTAAATGATAAATTAATTATAAACTATCTTCGCCAGGCTTTGCTGAATGGACGTGTGTTCAGTACCAGATTAGATAGATGTTCTTCTGTCAGTTTCAGCACAAATAGTCTGTGCCATGATCTCAACATTCTAAAGAATTTCATTAGACATATACCAAGCACACACACACACACACACACACACACACACACACACACACACACACACACACACACACACACACACACACACGCACACACGCACACACACACACACACACAACGCACACACACACACACACACACACGCACACACACACACACACACGCATACAAACACGCACACACACACAACGCACACACACACACACGCACACACACACACACACACACACACACACACACACACGCACACGCACACACACACACACACGCACACACACACACACACACACACACACACACACACACACACACACACACACACACACACACACACACACACACACACACACGCACACACACACACACACACACACACACACAACACACACACACACACACACACACACACACACACACACACACACACACACACACACACACACACACACTGGGTTGAGTGATGAGGATGACAGAAGTGCCATTACCGCCTTGTTATTTTTTAATAAACATGTATAGGGTTCAGGATTATACAGTATGCAGTACAGTGACATTATTTTTTTTCAGCACAAACAATAGATAAAAGACAAAAGACTGTATCTTATTCCATTTTAACCAACTATACAACCATGACTGATAAAAAAAATAAATAAAACAATGGTTCACACAGGCAAAGAAATAGCACAGATACACCTGGTCGTGTGTTTTCATGGACTTCTTCAGAGTTTTCAGTTGTCTCTATGAATAATAAAAAATCATAATAATGTGCTCATTTTGAGAGTTCTACATTTTTACAAATCCATGCATATATTCTGGTAGTGGTAAAAATTTACCCTTCATAAAAGTAATGATAACTTTTGTTCTACCTGACATGTCCGAAATCCAAAAGCACAGTTTGATTTCTGAAGCCTCCCAATTAACATATATATATATATATATATACAGGATAATGTGATATTTCTCAGACGATGAGTGAGTGAGTGAGCGAGAAGACATCCTAACTAAAGTGAATAAATTGTGTGCAACTTGCAACAACCGTCCCGTGCGCTAATATCTCCGAATTTAATGTGTGAAGCAATGGGGACACTTGTCTAATATCTCTGTAGGCTATCAATCTAGCCTGTTTTGGTGCTAGGTAACATCACAAGGGTAAATCTCGCATCAGAACGCTTGCCTACTGTACTCATACTCCGAGTCAAACGCTCGTTTCTCTCCCAGCCATATGGTCCAGGAGTGTCTGGGCGAAGGTGTCTGAGTGGCATGCTGTCTCTTTTCTGGCGGTTTCTTGTTACAAGTTAAAAATAAACGAGAGATGCTAGAGCTTCACGTCATGTTGCCACGTGCACTGACATCAGAAAGAGGCAGATGGTGCAAATTAATAACAGAAAAAAAACAAACATTGTGTGTGTGTGTGTGTGTGTGTGTGTGTGTGAGGAGGGGGAGGGGATCTAACTCTGCTGAAACAACAAGCATAGCTACAAAACAAATGAAAGGAGTGTCAGAAAAGGGGCTGATGGTTATTAGCGCTGGGCCTGTGCTGCACAAAAGGCGCCTTGCTGCGCTCTCATGAGTGAACAGCTTTGCGAAGCTCAAACATGAGGCTAATTAAAGTTTTCAGGTCTCTGTTTGACCTCCAGCAGATGGTCGATCTCAATATCTCTCCTTCGCCGTTAGGTTCGAATCGACTCTGTGGGCGAAGGTAAACCCGAGCTAGCGGCACACCTCTTTTCAACTTTTGACTGCACTAAGGCAGCAGCTTGCTTATTCATTACATCCTTTGTGTGGATATGTACGCTTTAGCTGCTTACGTTTCCCGTCTAATTAATGTACACGACATGACCAATTAAATTAGCTATAAAATGTTTGAATGTTTGTGGCAGTAGCTCAAGTTTAACAAGTGCTGAATGAGTATTATATAACATTTTTTGTAAAAAGTTTCTCATGACATATATTTCTGTCTCGGAGATTTTCTGCAGTGAACAGCGTTCGTACGATTGTACCAATTTGTCAAAAAAAAAAAAAAAAATTCTGACTTAAATTCTGACTTTTCTGTCAGAATTCTGACTTTGTTCCAGGAATTTTTTTTTTTTTTAATGTGAGATTAAATAAAAAAATCTAAAATAAATAAATAAATAAAATGCTGAAAAAAAAAATAGAATTCTGACACTGAACTGAGAATCAAGAAAGAAAGTTAGAATTTTGAAAAAAAAATTAATCCAGAAAGTAATTATTTAAAAATATATATTATTATGATTATTATTATTATTATTATTATGATTATTATTATTATTTATGATAATCCTAATTGTTTTGTGCAGACATTGATTTTTTAAAGTTTATTGTTAAAAAAAACAAGTTTATTGCTAAAAACTTTACAACTGCTAGAATTCTGAGGAAAAAAAAAAAATCAGATCTGGAAGGAATTGTTTATGGGGCCCTAACCATCTTCCATAAAAATAAATCTTCATCAGTGGATTGCTAATGTTTTTACAAGTATATCTTGTCATTTTGGAACTTTCTAAAAAAAACAATGTATGCAAATAAAATAACACAATTCCAATTAATTAAAAATTGCAATTAAATATGCATAAATCTACACCAAATACCAAAAACCATCATAAACCAAGTATACTGTACTGTAACACCCAAAGACTAATTGATTTTTAAGAATAATGTACTGTATTACCCTGCGAAATGCTGTGTACACATTTAGTTGGTAGATTTGATCCCCCTATTGTAAAAGTCTGAAATAATAAACAAAGCCATTGTTAGACAAACCTTGTGGCAGGTGAGAAGATACTCGAGCAGTCTGGCTGGATGTGGTGAAAATGGACAGGTTGGATAAGTATAAATATAGCCCGACTGGAGTGCTCCTTCTGGAAAGGCTTTTGACAGGCGTTAGAGTTAAATAGTGGTGTAGCTCAGAGATCCAAGCTTTATTGCACTGGTACGCTGGGAACAGGAGAGACCTTGGAGAATCCGGGGCATTATTGGAGCTAGGAGAACAAAATCCCAGCACAGAGAGAGAGAAATGGTGAGGCGGTGAGAGAAGATCGAGAGCTTAGAACTGGGAGGGGGAAAAAAAGAGAGTGGAGTGCACAGCTAGTGCTGGTTACAGAAATGAAATGAATACGGGGAGGAAGATCAAGAGGATGAACAGTTATAGGCAGACGAAAAAAGTGATTGCGGGAGGAGAAGAAATGAAGTTCCTTAGCTTAGCTTCTCAAGTTTCCGTATTCTTGCTTTGATGGTGTGAAAGGTCTGTCCTGAACTGCGCTGTACCTCGACACGATGGCAACCGATGGGAAGAATGGGTGAGGAATTTGTTCAAATGTCTTTGTCAAACTGACTGGCAGATTGGATTGTGGGTGTTTGGTGTCTAAACCTTGGGGAGTCATGCGTGGCTGCTTGTTTGCTCTTGCCAAAGGAGACAGAGCGAGCAGAGGCTGAAAAGGAGCGTGGACATACTGTAGAACTGAGCGAAAAAAAAAAAATAATAATAAAATGGTTTAACGATAGATTTTTCTTATTATTCTCTCCAGTGGACACTGTTGCTGAAATTCTCATATTTGTTCAATAACATGATCAGATTCAAGAATCTTTGGTTTTGTAACGGAAATCAATATAGAAATCAATATAGGTTCTGCCAGGGAAAACAAAAGGTATTTAGTTGGATGTGCTGGCCATTATACATTTTTACAGACAAAATGTCTGGAACCTGAATGACTAACAAAATAGTCTGTTATTTATTTATTTATTTATTTATTTATTTATTTATTTTAAACAAGCCATTTAGAATCACAAACAGAAAGAGCTTTACTGCCAAGTGTCTTTGCACCTACAAGGAATTTGCGTTGGTGACAGGAGCTTCCAGAAACGACAACGCCACATACAGTACAGCACGAAATAAACAAAACAAACAAACAAACAAAAGAATTAACCATAAGATGTGCGGTATTATCAAATATATATCACTGGTATTGCTCAGTATTGCACACAATAATATTGCACATATGTTTGATTGCCCATGGGGAGAACATTTATCTGTCTGCGGGAAAAAAAAAACCTGTAGTCAAAAATACAATTGAAAACAATGGAGTCAATGTGATTGTCCCACTTCAGGTCCTGAGAGACGCACGACTCTGCCACAGTGCTGTTCTTGATGATTGGTGGGGCAAGTGGTGGGGGACTTCTCTCCTGAAGTCCACAATCATCTCCACTGTTTTGAGCATGCTCAACTCCAGGTTGTTGTTCACCAGACAGCCAGCTGCTCAACCTCACGTCTATATGCAGACTGGACGCCCTGGACTGTCGTGTCTTCCATATTAACCACTTTGAATAATTTTCCGATTCTGTGGTTTGAGACAAAAACAAACCACTATCTCTGATTCTACAGCTGAGAATACTGTACATAACCTCTGAACATCTCCCTCAAAAAGGATCTGGAACCCCAGGGCTCTTAGCCCAGTTTGGATATCATTTTCATTCGGTTTAAGTCTGTGGTAGTAGCCTTTCAGTATATGGAGACAAATCTGGATTGCACGCCATGAATTGAGACGAAATAGCCATACTTGAAATGTCCAAAATATTCCATGTACTATAGCATGCAAAAATATTTACATAAAAAAAAAAGTTACACAATATATTGCGTGAAAGTTTAAGGGGTGAACACTTATGCACATACACACGTGGACAAAATTGTTGGTACCCTTCGGTCAATGAAAGAAAAACTCACAATGGTCACATAAATAACTTTAATCTGACAAAAGTAATAAAAAAAAAATTCTATGAATGTTAACCAATGAAAGTCAGACATTGCTTTTCAACCATGCTTCAACGGAATTATTTAAAAAAACAAACTCATGGAACAGGCCTGGACAAAAATGATGGTACCCCTAGAAAAAACTGAAAATAATGTGACCAAAGGGACGTGTTAATTCAAGGTGTGTCCACTAATTAGCATCACAGGTGTCTACAATCTTGTAATCAGTCAGTGGGCCTATATATAGGGCTCCAGGTCGTCACTGTGTTGTTTGGTGACATGGTATGTACCACACTCAACGTGGACCAGAGGAAGAGAAGGAAAGAGTTGTCTCAGGAGATTCGAAAGAAAATTATAGACAAGCATGTTAAAGGTAAAGGCTAGAAGACCATTTCCAAGCAGCTAGATGTTCCTGTGACTACAGTTGCACATATTATTCAGAAATTTAAGATCCATGGGACTGTAGCCAACCTCCCTGGACGTGGCCGCACGAGGAAAATTCATGACAAATCAAAGAGACGGATAATCCCAATGGTAACAAAAGAGCCCAGAAAGACTTCTAAAGAGATCCAAGGTCAACTTCATGCTCAAGGAACATCAGTGTCAGATCGCACCATCCGTCGTTGTTTGAGCCAAAGTGGACTACATGGGAGACGACCAAGGAGGACACCATTGTTGAAAACAAATCATAAAAAGCCAGACTGGAATATGCCAAACTACATGTTGACAAGCCACAAAGCTTCTGGGAGAATGTCCTATGGACAGATGAGACAAAAATGGAACTTTTTGCCAAGGCACATCAGCTCTATGTTCACAGACGGAAAAATGAAGCATATGAAGAAAAGAACACTGTCCCTACTGTGAAACATGGAGGAGGCTCTGTTATGTTCTGGGGCTGCTTTGCTGCATCTGGCACAGGGTGTCTTGAATCTGTGCAGGGTACAATGAAATCTCAAGACTATCAAGGGATTCTAGAGAGAAATGTGCTGGCCAGTGTCAGAAAGCTGGGTCTCAGTCGCAGGTCATGGGTCTTGCAACAGGACAATGACCCAAAACACACAGCTAAAACACCCAAGAATGGCTAAGAGGAAAACATTGGACTATTCTAAAGTGGCCTTCTATGAGCCCTGACCTCAATCCTATTGAGCATCTTTGGAAGGAGCTGAAACATGCTGTCTGGAAAAGGCACCCTTCAAACCGGAAACAACTGGAGCAGCTTGCTCATGAGGAGTGGGCCAAAATACCTGCAGAGAGGCGCAGAAGTCTCACTGACAGTTACAGGAAGCGTTTGATTGCAGTGATTGCCTCAAAAGGTTGTGCAACAAACTATTAAGTTAGGGGTACCATCATTTTTGTCCAGGCCTGTTCCATGAGTTCATTTTTTTTTTTCATAATTCCGTTGAAGCATGGTTGAAAAGCAATGTCTGACTTTCATTGGTTAACATTCATAGAATTCTTATTTATTATGACTTTTGTCAGATTAAAGTTATTTCTGTGACCATTGTGAGTTTTTCTTTCATTGACCAAAGGGTACCAACAATTTTGTCCACGTGTGTATATACTGCATATCTTCATTATATATACATTATACATATCTAACTGCTTGTCTGCCTGAAAGTAAGAAACATCTGCTCATGCATTCTTTGTTGCACATCTGTAGTCTCAAACAGATGCCCCCCCCCCAAAACCTTAAAAAATTACACAATTTACACAACTGTTTTTTTTTTCTCTGAGCTATTGTTCAACATAGATCTTGGAAAAAGTATTACTTATTATTAGAGAGAGAGAGAGAGAGAGAGAGAGAGAGAGAGAGATCTAGCTTACAAATTGAATTGCTGACCCCACCTTTAAGACACATGCCCCTGGGATCCTGTGCAGCTCTTGGCCTCTTTAATCATTTACGGTTTCCTTCCAACTTTCCCCAGCAGTGGCATTTTTGTCTTCGGCATTGCCTGTTCTGTAGGTATATATTTGTCATGTACAGACAGATTATGTAAAAAGTTCAACTTTAAGAATTAACGCAATTTATTAAGTACTCCAGAGATAAGGGATTAAAAAGGTGTCTGAATGCAAAACATAACCTTTAATGGCAATAAAGAAACAGTGTTCATATGTTTATGTCAAACACGCTGCTATAAATGGTCCCTGTCTCAATTATGCCTCCCTTGGAATAAACATTCTGCCAAACAAATAAATGTAGTAAAACTTTATGAAGCTGTATGAAGCTATAAATGTGTTCACCAGTGGCAGAAATGAGGGAAGATTTGGGCATGTGACTTATTTTCTGGCAAGACGCCAATTTAATCCCTCATTCATCTTCAGTAAGCTCTTAATCCTGGTCAGGCTTATGGTAAATCCAGAGTCTATCCAGAGAGAGAGAGAGTGGAATGGGGGAATACACCTTGCAGTCCATTACAGAGCACCGTGCACACTTGTTTTCAATTTAGAGTCCATCTTCAGGAATGTGTGTGTGTGTGGGGGGGGGAAACCTAATAAACTGTGATTCGAAGGTGTTCTGGAGTCAGGACCGACCCAGAACCAGTATGTTATCTTGTATATGAACATACTAGAAAACATTTTAGTAACATTTTGTGAATGTGAATTTCTGGAGAAGGAGATTTTTTTTGGATGGGATGAGATTTTCCGATCTACTGTACCAGTGAGCTACAGTCTCACTTTGAGTCAGTCTGGACTGGGATGGTATTGGTGTTGGCGGTGGGGGTTACGCAAGATGGCGCTCCTCTCCAGAACGCCAGTGGTGAGCAGCTAAGTCATCCGTGCTGACAGGCTGGCACATTCTCAGAAGAGATCGAGGGTGCCAGTCGACTCCATATGGCCTCTCTGGTGGCTCAGTCCTGGTCCGGGTGGCACCGTTTATCCAGCCCCAGGCTTTGCCCGCAGACACGGGACTGCACCGGACAAACGAGATGAGTAGAGGCATATTATTTATTTTGTGGGCAGGGGGTTGTTCTGCAAACACTGTTTTCTTTTTTTTTTTTTTTTTTTAGCAAATACCCAGCGGTGGATGTGCCTTCAGGCTGGAGCTTGATGGGTATCTAGAGAGCGTTTGGGTCGGTGTGGCATTCAATCCGTAATGCATTTATGGGTGTTGAAGCGTTCTCTACTTCCTACAGGTGGGAGTTATTATGAAATGCCATTCGGGTGTCCAGAGAGATCATACATTTTTGATGTGGATGTGGCGCTCGGCTCGAGGACAGGTTCAGCGCTGGCATGTTAATGTCAGAATGACATTTAGTAGCGGTTCGAGTTTACTTTGCTAAGATGAGAACTGGTAAGAGTAGTGAGGAGAACTCTTGACAGCCGGCTAGGTTGCTAGGTAACGTGTCTGAGAGCTTCAGGAAAATCTGTGCGAGTGAGTCTAGACTATTTCATTTGGAGGAAAAAAAAAAAAAAAGTACAGAAAGAATGAGATGCCATTTTTTATTAGTATATTCTACTAATATAGTGTATCTATTAATGGTACATTTTCCCTCTGTCTCTCTCTCTTTATTTCTTTCTCTCTCTCTCTCTCTCTCTCTCTCTCTCTCTCTCTCTGGTGGGAAATAGGGTGTAATCTGGTTAACACGCTGTGTCCGATCTCTGAATGAGAAGCCCATCAGGCAGGCTGCCATTAGCCGGATTACATGTGCTATTATCAAGCCGGAGAGTGACACTGAGCAGGCACAGACCCAATCACACAGCTTAGCTGTCACCTCTATCACTAGAATTAATGTAGGAAAATGCAGAGAGCATTTCTGATGTCAGATTAAATAAGTGCTAGCTGTGATCAAGCATATTCACTCTGCAAGACAAACACACACACACACACACACCGTCAGCATTTGCTTCAGTGTCCTGTGTATTCTCCTAATCCAAATCTCTGACCTTTTTCCTGACTGGTCGCCCTGACAATGCGCCAGGACCGAGTAGTGAAGGAGTATCGAGCGAGTAACACTCACGCTAAGTATACCGCGCACCACATACAGTACTGTAGTATCACCTCTCTGCACAATAGCGCTAATACAGTGTAATAACCTGCTAATTCTTTATCCCTGGCAGAGTCACAAAAGAATCCGGGGATCTGTCGCTGGACTTCTAAAGAGTGTTAGATGGGGGGAAAAAAAGCCTGGGTGAGATACAAGTTCACAGCATGGCACACACATTTATTCAGCTACACCATGACGATTTCTGTTATCCTTCATATGCTAGGAGTTGACCTTGACAAAGTGGTATAACGTTTAGCTAAAAAGTATTTCCCTGTAAACGCACGGTGAGTACATGGTATCCTAAAGTGTTTCTCAGTACTGTGTTTTTTTTTCAGTACTGCGGACTGTACAGACATACGGTCTTATGCAAAAGTTTAGGCACCCCTTGATAAATAAGTTTTATATAATGTTCAGCAAACATTGATGCATTGTTACTTTTTACGTCATGAATTGAACAAAGATATAAACATTATTGTGGCATGGTGCAAAAGTTTGGGCACCCTACATGATCAGACCTTAGTACAGTAACTCCTCCTCTGGCAGATATCACAGCTTGCAAACACTTTTTATAGCCACTAAAAGTCTTTCTATTCTTGTATTTGGGTAGGATTCCCCCCCCCCCCCATTCTTCCTTGCAAAAGGCTTTTAGTTCTGTAATATTCTTTGGTCGTCTTGCATGCACGGCTCTTTTAAGATCTACCCACAAATTTTTAATGATGTTTAAACCAGGGGACTGTGATGGCCGTTCCAAAATCTTCAGCTTGCGTGTCTTGACGTATTCCACAGTGGATTTCCAGGTATGTTTAGGATCGTTGTCCTGTTGTAGAAGACATCCTCTTTCCAGCTTCAGCTTTTAAAATTTTTTTTTTACAGATGGTGTGATGTTTGCTTCCAGAATTTGCTGGTATTTTATTTGCTGGTAGTGGAATCCATTCTTCCCTGCAGCCGTGCAATGTTTCCTGTGGCACTGGCTACAACACAACCCCAAAGCATGATAGATCCATGTCCATGATTAATAGTTGGCAAAGTGTTCTTTTCATGAAATGCTGCTCCTTTTTTTCTCCGAACATGCCTTTGCTGATTGCGGACAAAGAGCTCTTTTTTATTAACTTCATCAGTCCACTGCACTTGTTTCCAAAACGCATCAGGCTTCTGTAGATGTTCTGTTGCATACAATACTTCTGACGTTGGATTTTACGATGGGGACGCAGGTAAGTTTTTCTTCTACTGACTCTTCCATGAAGGTCTTGTGAAACGGTGCACCACCACTCCCGAGTCTGCTAAATCTTCCTGCAGGTTTTTTTTGCAGTCAAATGGGGGTTTTGATTTGTCTTTGTGACCAGCATACGAGCAGCTCTCTCCCAGAGTTTTCTTGGTCTTCCAGATCTCATCCTGACCTCCACAGTTCCCCTGAACAACCATCTCTTAATGACATTTCTCACTGTGGAAACTGCAAGCTGACAACACTTTGCTATCTTCTTGTAGCCTTCTCCTGCATTGTGGGCATCAATAACTTTCATTTTCAGAGTCTTACAAAGCTGCTTAGAGGAACCCATGGTTGTTGGGTGTCCGCAAGTGTGTGCACAAGGTTTGAAGAGTCGAAGGATCTGTAGAGCTTTGAAATTGGCATTTACTAATGACAGCTGTTGCCATGCATGAGATCTAACCAGCGGATTAAGGTCTTGTAACCTTGTAAAAAGAATCTGAGACTCTAGAACTCTTAGGGTGCCCAAACTTTTGCACAGTGCCATAACAATGTTTTTATTTTTGTTTAATTTATGGCGTAAGAAGTAACTATGCATCAGTGTTTGCTGAAAATATCTTTTCAATTAAAACGTCACCAAAATCTGTTATTTATCAAGGGGTGCCTAAACTTTTGCACAGGACTGTACTTTTACCCATTTATTTTAATTAACATCTGTTAAAACACCTGTGATGCAGAGTGATGTATACTATATCGTATAGTTAGACGTCTCAGTGCAGTCTATTATCACCACTTGTGGAATTGCTCTTGTCCAATCAGATTACTCGGTCTGAAATTACTTTTATATAATGTCTATTGAAGAAGGGCTTACCCATTTAATCCCTCACTAGGCTCGCTTTTTTGCAGCTTATCCTTTTAGAAACTGGAAGACTAAAAAAAAAAACAGTTACTCCTTGAAGTACTGACATTGGAGACTCCTTCCAGAAATGTTTCCATTTGTGTTTTACATGTGAAATAACAACACTTTGAAGAGCATGATAATGTATCAGAGTAAGCATCTGCCTGTATTATTATCAGAACTATTGTCAAAGCTGCTGATGTACTGTATAAACTTGTAAAATCAACACCTTCTGAATCATCAGAAACGCGAGTCGAACAGACCTGGAGCATAAATTACACATAATTATACCGTACAAATCGACAGCATCCTAGGAGCATACAAGATACGTCGAAAAGGAAACGAGTTCCTCTGGCTCAATTTCTAATGCATGTCTGTACACAGTGAGCTGCTTCTCAGCGGTTTATCTCAAAGGTTAGCAGCAAACCGCGGTCAAAGTCGAACACTGAGTGCACCGGCAAAGCAGGAAACCATCTGCTGTGTGATGGTAGAAACTGAGCTTATTGTTACTCTCTTAACATCGGAAAACTTCGGGAGGCGCCGGAATAAATTACATTATGTCTCCATTCATACTGTACACGTGTACATGTTTGTTGAGCAGTTTTCCAATTAGTAGTTAGACCTTCCAGACACTCCAGTTTCCTCCAACAGTCCAAAGAC
>QNUK01000784.1:202500-215000 GCA_013621035.1 Clarias magur
AGCTAACTGATTGAACGTGATCTTCTGGTTCAGGTGGAAATGTTTTTTTTTTACAGGCATGAAAGTGAAGGTACATTAAATAAGATCCAGTAGATTTTCAAACGTGACATGGCCGGCTTAGAAATAATGTTCAAGGCAAAGAGACATAAAACCCTGCAAAGCAAGCTCAAGTAAATACGTTTAAAAGAAAATAGTATCCACAACACGTACTTAACATAATATTCAGACACACAACAATTATCTAATTATTATATATATATATATATATATATATATATATATATATATATATATATATATATATATATATATATAATTTATTATTTATTTATTTATTTATTTATTTTAAAAAAAATTACGTTGTGATTATTCATTGACTACGGTTGACATTTACATTTGTATTAACACAGCAATTTTTAAAAAAATATTTTGAATCTGGTCAAATTTCCATTTAATTTCTTATTATAAGAAATAATAATAATATGACTATTTAGCCTATTTCTAGTTAAATAAAAAAGTACAGTATTTGAAAAATAAATGAAATATAAATTCAAAATATAATCAAAATTGTTTTTATTTGACATAAATCGCTAACTTAATGTACTGTACATATTAGAAAGAATTTTTTTTTTAATCCAGTTATATTTAATTAGAATTTCAAAATATACATTTAAACCAATAATAAGAGGAATAAATCTTTTATTCAACATACAGTACCAGGCAAAAGTTTGGATTTATTTTCTACATTGTACATAGAGAAATACTGGATTTTTTTTTTCAAATAACACATATTGAATGATGTAATGTAATATTAATGACAACAACAACAACAACAACAACAAGTCAGTTGTTATTTTGAGACAGAACGGTCAGCTGTTCTTGAACCGTTAACGGTTCTCGCAAGAACAGTATTGTGTCGAGTGCATTTGCAAAACCCATCAAGCACCATGATGAAACTGGCTCTCATGAAGACCTTCCCAGGAAAGCAAGACCAAAACTTATACAGTAGCACCCCAGATTAGAATCGTTATGAAGGCTTTACAGAGCATATGTAGCAGACACATCTCAAAATCAACTGTCCAAAGGAGATTATTGCATGTTAGCGTTTAGGAAAAGAATTTTTTAAAACTTATGGATTTTTTTGTTTCTAAAATGTAGAAGATCTCAGTCATCTTCTATACCTTTTTATCCTATATTCAGGATTGCGGGGGCGTGGAGCCTCTCCCAGGAGACTTAGGGCACAAGGCGGGGTACAGCCTGGACAGAGTGCCAAGCCATTGCAGGCATACACACACACATACACACATGGACAAAATTGTTGGTACCCTTCGGTCAATGAAAGAAAAACTCACAATGGTCACAGAAATAATTTTAATCTGACGAAAGTAATAATAATTAAGATTTCTATGAATGTTAACCAATGAAAGTCAGACATTGCTTTTCAACCATGCTTCAACGGAATTATAAAAAAAATGAACTCATGGAACAGGCCTGGACAAAAATGATGGTACCCCTAACTTAATAGTTTGTTGCACAACCTTTTGAGGCGATCACTGCAATCAAACGATTCCTGTAACTGTCAATGAGACTTCTGCACCTCTCTGCAGGTATTTTGGCCCACTCCTCATGAGCAAGCTGCTCCAGTTGTTTCCGGTTTGAAGGGTGCCTTTTCCAGACAGCATGTTTCAGCTCCTTCCAAAGATGCTCAATAGGATTGAGGTCAGGGCTCATAGAAGGCCACTTTAGAATAGTCCAATGTTTTCCTCTTAGCCATTCTTGGGTGTTTTTAGCTGTGTGTTTTGGGTCATTGTCCTGTTGCAAGACCCATGACCTGCGACTGAGACCCAGCTTTCTGACACTGTCCAGCACATGTCTCTCTAGAATCCCTTGATAGTCTTGAGATTTCATTGTACCCTGCACAGATTCAAGACACCCTGTGCCAGATGCAGCAAAGCAGCCCCAGAACATAACAGAGCCTCCTCCATGTTTCACAGTAGGGACAGTGTTCTTTTCTTCATATGCTTCATTTTTCCGTCTGTGAACATAGAGCTGATGTGCCTTGGCAAAAAGTCTCATCTGTCCATAGGACATTCTCCCAGAAGCTTTGTGGTTTGTCCACATGTAGTTTGGCATATTCCAGTCTGGCTTTTTTCTGATTTGTTTTCAACAATGATGTCCTCCTTGGTCGTCTCCCATGTAGTCCACTTTGGCTGAAACAACGACGGATGGTGCGATCTGACACTGATGTTCCTTGCGCATGAAGTTCACCTTGGATCTCTTTAGAAGTCTTTCTGGGCTCTTTTGTTATCATTGGGATTATCCGTCTCTTTGATTTGTCATCAATTTTCCTAAAGCGGACTTGTCCAGGGAGGTTGGCTACAGTCCTATGGATCATAAATTTCTGAATAATATGTGCAACTGTAGTCACAGGAACATCTAGCTGCTTGGAAATGGTCTTATAGCCTTTACCTTTAACATGCTTGTCTATAATTCTCTTTTGAATCTCCTGAGACAACTCTTTCCTTCGCTTCCTCTGGTCCATGTTGAGTGTGGTACATACCATGTCACCAAACAACACAGTGACGACCTGGAGCCCTATATATAGGCCCACTGACTGATTACAAGATTGTAGACACCTGTGATGCTAATTAGTGGACACACCTTGAATTAACATGTCCCTTTGGTCACATTATTTTCAGTATTTTCTAGGGGTACCATCATTTTTGTCCAGGCCTGTTCCATGAGTTTATTTTTTTAAATAATTCCGTTGAAGCATGGTTGAAAAGCAATGTCTGACTTTCATTGGTTAACATTCATAGAATTTTTTTTTATTATTACTTTTGTCAGATTAAAGTTATTTATGTGACCATTGTGAGTTTTTCTGTCATTGACCAAAGTGTACCAACACTGTCCAATTTTGTCAGTCACATACACATATGTGCAATTTGGGAACGTCAATTAGCCTAATCTACATGTCTTTGGAGTGTGGGAGGAAAACAGAGTACCCAGTGGAAACCCACCAAGCACAGTGAGAACATGCACACTGAGATGGGAATCGAACCCGGACCCTGAAGGTGCACGGCGACAGTGCTAATCAAAACACCACCTTGCCGCCTATTTAGAAGATCTGCACTACAGTAATATCATTTTAAGCTTTAAAACGGTAAATACTTATACAATAGAAGATTATAGAAGGCAACAGATTTAGAAAAATTTCATCAGCCTCTAAAACTTTGTGATGTAATTTTTATTTATTTATTTATTTATTTATTTATTTTCGCAGCACATCTTCATAAGGAACAAACGTTTGACAATTGTGCTTTCTCATGTCTCTAACTATTTACAACAATAAAACATGATTTCTGAGTGCTACACGATCATTAATGTTAAATTCTTTATTCTGATTGGTCAGAAGGTGTTGATTAATTTTCTGTAACAGCAGCTTCAACAATGAGAAAACACGATTTATTATTGCAAGAGGGGAAAAATGGTGTGTGTGTGTGTGTGTGTGTGTACTGTTGTTGTGTGTTATAAAGGATGAGATCTGTCTTTAACAGACAGGCATGGAGAATTTGTGTGTGTGTTTGTGTGTGTGTGTGTGTGTGTGTGTGTGTGTGTGTGTGTGTGTGTGTGCGTGTTGGAAAGCTAGCTGTGCATTAAAAGCAAATGTCCAAAGCAAGAGTGACAGTTTATGAACTTGCCCAAGGGGTGTTACTGGCCAGCATGTGGCGTGTGTTTGTGTGTGTGTGTTTGTGTGTGCGCGTGTGTGTGTGTGTGAGAGCGAGTTAGTGCATAAGTGTATATAGCTTATGGCTGAGCACACTGCTGGCAAGCTGATGGCCACCAGGCCAGTTTCCTGCAGCTCGGGCATCAGAGGGCCAGAGCCTGGAGGCGGGAACACAGCTGCCCATCACAGAGCTCATCAGCGCCAAGACAAATAAACACTGACTTTTAATTTATAAATGAATTAAACACATCCTCGAAGGCATCTGGACCTGTAATATAGTTACATTGGGTGCAGCTGATCTGTCTGTCAAAGATCTGTAAAAATCTGTCACTTTTCTGTGTGTGTGTGTGTGTGTGTGTGTGTGTGTGTGTGTCAATCAAAAAGTGTTGTAAAACCTGTGCCTATAGTTTCATTAAAGGAGGTCTGTGTGGCCTCTGTGTCTGTCAGTCTCAGTGAAGGAGGTTTGGTGTCTTTATCTGTCAGTCTCAGTGAAGGAGGCGTGGCCTCATTGTCTTCCAGTCTTAGGAAAAGAGGTGTGGCCTGTGTGTTTGTCAGATTCAGGAAAGGAGGCGTGGCCTCTGTCTGTTAGTCTCAGTGAAGGAGGCGTGGCCTTTGTGCTTGTCAGTCTTAAGAAAGGAGGCGTGGCCTCTGTCTGTTAGTCTCAGTAAAGGAGGCGTGGCCTTTGTGCCTGTCAGTCTTAAGAAAGGAGGCGTGGCCTCTTTCTGTCAGTCTTAGTGAGGGAGGTGTGGCCTTTGTGGCTGTCTGTCTCAGGAAAGGAGGCGTGGCCTGTGTGTCTAATAGTCTCAGTGAATGAGGTGTGGCCTCTATGTCAGTCAGTCTCAATAAAGGAGGCGTGGCCTGTGTGTCGTTAGTTATGATGAAAGAGGGTCCGAGCTTGAATGATTTTCACCATGTTTCCTAACACATCAATGCGTCACTGTAAAACGACTGTGTGTCTGCATGCGCCTGTGTGCGTGCGTGTGTAAATGTTGATGTTCCTGCAGTACGGCTGGAGAGCCGAGCGCTCCCCACCAGATGTGTGCTCTAAATTTTGCTTTGGCACAAAGAAGAAGTGGCCAGTCCTGGTATTTTTTACTGGAGTTCTAATTAGGACATACAGTATGATGATGTATAACTGTGTGTGTGTTTACTGTAGTGTGTGTGTGTGTGTGTGGGGGGGGTGTTCATCCTGAGTAACCACGTATGTAACTGACTATGAAAAACCACTGGAATGTGCGGTAACCAGGATTCTTGCTTTGTATGGTGTGTGTGTGTGTGTGTGTGTGTGTGTGCCTTATACAGTAGGTGTAGTGTTGAGAGATTTCCCCGGCGCAGGCCCCATTACTCTCAGCTCAGTTGATTTATGACACGTCCCCATACCAAATGCAAATGAACTGCACCATGGAGAGGGAGCACAGCTCCTGACTCTTCTCTGGCCACACACACACACACACACACTCACACACAGAGAGAGAGAGAGAGAGCGAGAGGGAGAGAAGCAGAACTTAACCCCGTAACCTTAATTGCAGTCATTACTTTACTCCGGTAAATTTGTTACTGAATATGAAATGATCACATATGATACACCATTAAATAAAGATGAGATTAAGTGTGTAAGTCCTAAACACACACACACACACACACACACAGGAGCTATAAAAAAAAAAAAATCTGCGATAAGACACAATTTGCTACTACTGCAAGACTTTTCTCACAGTCACTACTTTTTTTTTTTTTTTTTTTAACAAATGGATAAAACTGTCTCTGCTTTAAGCCCTCTAGACATTTGTTCACTCTCAGAGCTAAACATACTGCTTAATTATCAGGGGAGGAAAGTAAACTACAACACATTGTAGCGTTCGCGAATACACAGGTCATTGTAACCAAATACGTTGCAGCAATGTCTAAGACAGTGTCGACAGATGAACATATTGCCATACAGATGTTTCTTGAAATTTGCAGAATGAACGGTTAAAATGCATATATACTGTGTGTGATGATCACTACGCTCATTACACCAGAGCTGCGGTGCAACACCGGCCTCCCAGGAACTCCTTCAATGACCCAAACATATGGAAATGGCTTGGAGCGAGGTACAGGACTGTATGGGGGATGTACAGTAGGAATAACTCGCAGGCGAGTTCCTGTAATGTGCTGTTGGTGAAAGATTGTGTGAACCATTTCAGCCTCCCAAAAATATGATCAATATTACCAATTTCCAACATTATAATTATGTTTTTGCACGTGAAAACAATCAACACATTTCAAAAAGACATATAAATGAAGTAAAATGTGAAATAAATAGATATTAAACCTCACAAAACCTTAATTTATGATTCCGTTTCTTCTTGCCACTGTCCTTGACCCATGGTGCTACTGTAAGTCTTTACTAAATATTGCATGAAAATACATACATTTGCTTCTCTCGGCTTTCGTGCATGCATAAAACCGGCACAAAGACGTTTTCAGTGGTTCCTGTGTGTACGGGGGCCTTTCTTGCAAGATTTCAGTTAAGGCAAAGTTTCTTAGGTCAGAGTGTGCGTACAGTATACTGAGGTATTGTAGAACTGTACACTCTATATTTTTTCACACTTTTACTTGGTTTGGAAATATATATATATATTTTTAAACACAAGGCTATATATATAAAAACGTTTAATTGGAAAACTGCTATATATCACCTTATGATAAAAGTTTTAAACTTCCACATTTTAGACAAACATACTGTACCTGTGAAACTACTGTATGTGGAGTGGAAACTAGCGGCTTCTGTGAGTACGCTAAATGCATTTAATGTGTTTTGGAGAATGTTAAACCCAAGAAAATGGACATTTACACATTGTTACCGCCAATGAAATGACCCCAGAATGAATGGAACACAAGTATGTGCCCTTTAACATTCTCAGTGCATCGTGTGTAATAAGACAGGTACACGTACAGGGCTAGCTCAGTGGTTAGGGATTTGGACTGGTGGTTCGGAAAGTCCCAGGTTCAGACCACATGACCACCAAGTTGCCACTGTTGGGCCCTTAAATTTCGTCTGCTCAGATAATCGGATAAAAATGTAAGTCGCTCTAGATAAATGTAAGATGTTAGTATACTGTTTGGATGTTGTATGAAAATCGCGTTTTGTTTTTTTCAAAACTAATGTGGGATACGGCACTTTTAGCACTGTGGTGAAGTTAGTTTGTAGTGTAAGTGTATATGTGTGTACAAGAGATATGGGATGCACACACTTGTGTGTGGGAAGCTGTTGGGTTCACTGTGGCTGCTTATGTCTACTACTTTTGGTCTGTATTGGGATTTTTGACCTGTTATAACTTTAGGCATACATTATTAGTGCAGTCAGGTGATGCAAAAACAAATATTACATTGTTCATAGGTGAACCATTTTATTGTGTAATTGAAACTGGTAGAGGCGTACCTGTATGATGACGTAAACCGAAGTGTTTTCGGATATTATAGAATGTTCGCCATGATCTTCGGCAATCTTTGTAATTAAACGTAAAAACATTTCGTGTTCAACAAATCTCAACAATTTTTTCCGTGATCGCAAAATCACAGTCAAAGCAGAACCGCATACAAATGCCGAGGTAACTGCACACTTTAATCAACAGAAACACAATTGCATTCTAATTATCCGTTGTTCTAGCTTTTAGATAACTTCTATAACCCGAACAATTCAGATGAAATATTTTGGCATTTGTGCTTTTCAACACCCTCGTGACTCAAAGAAAACATGCTCAAAATATTCCATCAGTTTACAATTCTTCTTGCTTCATTTGAAAAAAAAAAAACCCTCCTTTCTCTCAAAACCGCAAAGATGGAGTTATCTCATTTTGCTATCAAACTGTTCAAATGGAGTTCTATTGTCTAGTGGAGGCTTTCTAGGTTCCCCCAACAATGGCTGTTTTTTTTTTTTCCTGATCATCCAGCCATGTATTTCTTTTTGTATCAGTCTTCACCATCATCTTCTTCCCATCACATAGCCCCATCTTATCTCATCTTTTTCAGTTCTCTTTTACAGTATATATATATATATATATTTTTTTTTTTTCAGCTATCATTTGCCTTTGCCTGTTTCTGCCAATTCTTCAAACGGGGAAGTAACCCCCTGAAAAGTAATTTTCCTAAAACAATCTTTCCTTTCTCAGATTTGAACTGCAATTTTCACTTCTTAGGACGTTTTATGTTTATTCATCTAACATTATCAACAGTTTCTTCCAACCTTGCGAAAAAATATTCTGGTAGGTCCATTGGTAACACTAAATTGGTAGAAATGAACGAGTTTGTGTGTGTGTGTGTGTGTGTGTGTGTGTGGTGCCCTGGTGTCCCATCCAGGCCGTATACCCAGCTCATGCCCTGTGTTCATGGGATAGGCTCCAGATCCACTGTGACTCTGACCATGAAAGAAATGCTTACTGAAGATGAATGGATGAATTATTTATGTTACAGATGGCTTAACATTCTATGATTTGGTGAGCGAGAATTTCTGGCATCTAAAAAATTACCATCTGGGTTTTAGGATGCGGAAAAAAAGAGTAAGCTTGAACTTGCTGATTCTCAGGATTAGAAAACTGCACGAAGTACAAGGAAATATTAGACTCCATATTTAACTGAAGAGCAGGTATATCCTGTTTTAAGCACATGGACACTCACTCACTCACTCACTCATCATCTATACCGCCTAATCCTGTATTCAGGGTCACGGGGGGCCTGGAGCCTATCCCAGGAGACTTAGGGCACATAGCAGGGTACACGCTGGACAGGGTGCCAATCAACCCTATATGGTAACCTTATTGCCTCTAGTCAAATAACCTGTTTGCCTTTTTTTATTATCTAATAAGTAAATACACACGTGGACAAAATTGTTGGTACCCTTCGGTCAATGAAAGAAAAACATGGTCACAATGGTCACAGAGATAACTTTAATCTGACAAAAGTAATAATAAATAAGAATTCTATGAATGTTAACCAATGAAAGTCAGACATTGCTTTTCAACTATGCTTCAACAGAATTATTTAAAAAAATAAACTCATGGAACAGGCCTGGACAAAAATGATGGTACCCCTAGAAAATACTGAAAATAATGTGACCAAAGGGACATGTTAATTCAAGGTGTGTCCACTAATTAGCATCACAGGTGTCTACAATCTTGTAATCAGTCAGTGGGCCTATATATAGGGCTCCAGGTCATCACTGTGTTGTTTGGTGACATGGTATGTACCACACTCAACGTGGACCAGAGGAAGTGAAGGAAAGAGTTGTCTCAGGAGATTCGAAAGACAATTACAGACAAGCGTGTTAAAGGTAAAGGCTATAAGACCATTTCCAAGCAGCTAGATGTTCCTGTGACTACAGTTGCACATATTATTCAGAAATTTAAGATCCATGGGACTGTAGCCAACCTCCCTGGACGTGGCCGCACGAGGAAAACTGATGACAAATCAAAGAGACAGATAATCCGAATGGTAACAAAAGAGCCCAGAAAGACTTCTAAAGAGATCCAAGGTGAACTTCATGCTCAAGGAACATCAGTGTCAGATCGCACCATCCGTCGTTGTTTCAGCCAAAGTGGACTACATGGGAGACGACCAAGGAGGACACCATTGTTGAAAACAAATCAGAAAAAAGCCAGACTGGAATATGCCAAACTACATGTTGACAAGCCACAAAGCTTCTGGGAGAATGTCCTGTGGACAGATGAGACAAAAATGGAACTTTTTGCCAAGGCACATCAGCTCTATGTTCACAGACGGAAAAATGAAGCATATCAAGAAAAGAACACTGTCCCTACTGTGAAACATGGAGGAGGCTCTGTTATGTTCTGGGGCTGCTTTGCTGCATCTGGCACAGGGTGTCTTGAATCTGTGCAGGGTACAATGAAATCTCAAGACTATCAAGGGATTCTAGAGAGAAATGTGCTGGCCAGTGTCAGAAAGCTGGGTCTCAGTCGCAGGTCATGGGTCTTGCAACAGGACAATGACCCAAAACACACAGCTAAAACACCCAAGAATGGCTAAGAGGAAAACATTGGACTATTCTAAAGTGGCCTTCTATGAGCCCTGACCTCAATCCTATTGAGCATCTTTGGAAGGAGCTGAAACATGCTGTCTGGAAAAGGCACCCTTCAAACCGGAAACAACTGGAGCAGCTTGCTCATGAGGAGTGGGCCAAAATACCTGCAGAGAGGCGCAGAAGTCTCAGTGACAGTTACAGGAATTGTTTGATTGCAGTGATTGCCTCAAAAGGTTGTGCAACAGACTATTAAGTTAGGGGTACCATCATTTTTGTCCAGGCCTGTTCCATGAGTTCATTTTTTTTTATAATTCCATTGAAGCATGGTTTAAAAGCAATGTCTGACTTTCATTGGTTAATATTCATAGAAATCTTAATTATTATTACTTTCGTCAGATTAAAATGATTTCTGTGACCATTGTGAGTTTTTCTTTCATTGACCGAAGGGTACCAACAATTTTGTCCACGTGTGTATAAGGTCCCACAGTTAACAGTGCATGTCAGAGGACAAACAAAGCCGTGAAGTCCAAGGAATTGTCTGTAGACCTCCAAGACAGGATTGTATCTAGGCACAGATCTGCGAAAGGTCTGCAGCATTGAAGGTCCAAATGAGCACAGTGACCTCCATCATCTGTAAATGAAAGAAGTTTGGAACCACCATAACATTTCCTAAAGTGGGCTGCCCGGCCAAACTGAGCAATCCGGGGAGAAGGGCGGTGGCCAAAAACCCAATGGTCCCAAAGAGCTCCAGCATGTCCCTGAGGACACATGAGAACCCTCCATTAGTAAAGACCCATAATATATTGTCTAAACATTGCAACACGCACACCCAGACGATTGTAGATTAATCGCAACCAACACATCGTCCCCGAACAGGATGGAAAAACAATAGAGCATTTTTCATAGCACTGATATTCCCATGTGTGTGAAACGGGCTTGCTGACGTCAAGAAAAACAGAGCAGTTAAGCAAGTTGTGGAACAGTTGGAATTTTTGGCAAACTTTCTGCTTTCAAAGTAATACAAATCTCGCTGAGGCGTTTTTCAAACCATTTTAAAATATTAATATAATACACCTGTGAGCACACCGCAGTAACGGAATACTGTAATAATACTCAAAGAATTAAACCAATAATCATTGGTTTGTTTGGTGAAATAATTATTTGCCGTTAATATTTTAAAAGAGAATTTTACTTATTTATAGAACACGACATTTTTTGTCATATTGATTTTGTCAGCATTTTACCAAAGCAATAAACTACTTGATGAAATACAGTCTTTCTCCGTGCCAGCATCCTGCTTTTCCTCTCATAATGGTCTCCTATGTTACTTCTTCAACAAGGTAATGCAGGTCTCATACTGTTCGCCCCTTTTCCATCTAGTTCAGTGCCAATACCCAATTTTGAACCAGTACTTTTTTCCCGACAGACAAAGCACCAGCCCTCAGACAGAAAGAGTGATTCCATGGCGGCACCTTTGCACTTTGCTGGGCTAGAATAAAGAGCTGTTTACATCAGGTGTTGGGTGTGGGATTATTACAAACAAACAAAAGAAAAATGGCCTATATATTCAATGGGCAGGTCAAATGCTTTCTAGTAATAATAAAGCCAGGAGGACTGCTCGCAAGACCATGTTCAAGTGTGTGTGTGTGTGTGTGTGTGAATGCTCCAATGAAAATACTGGTCAGATAATGCTTTTTCTACTAATGCATTCACTCCTTTGCTGGACATGCTGTTTCAGTGTCTATGTACATACGTTTCTACCAAGCCACGCCCACCTCCATTCCCCCAGAGCTGGGCAGAGTTGCGAAACAATCAAATGGGTTATTTTCTGTTATAAGGTCACAATAGGGGAAAATTCTTACTAGCGTCGTTTTTAATCACTCATATCGCTTTATCCTGTATTCAGGGTCACGGGGAGCCTGTAGCCTATCCCAGGAGACTTAGGGTACAAGGCGGGGTACACCCTGGACAGGGTGCCAATCCATCGCAGGGCACAGACATACAGTGCACACACATACTGTACACTAAGGGCAATTTGGGAACACCAATTAGCCTATTCTGCATGTCTTTGGACGGTGGAAGAAAACCAGTGTACTGTACCTGAAGGAAACCCACCAGGCATGGGAAGAACATAATGTACAAACTCCACACATGCAATGATGGGAATCGAACCTGGACCCTGGAGGTGCAAGTGCTAACCACTACACCATCATGCCACCCGAGCTTGTTTACGGGTTTTTAAGTATTTATTCATTTATTTATTTACTTTTGTTACACACAACGAGTACATACCTATCCTAACGTCTAAAGTGACTAAAGGTGACTTTTGCATAATAGGTCCCCTTTTAGACAAAAAAGTTTAGACAAATTTTCATGTTTACAACAACAAAAAACTGGACACACAAAACACTGGAGACTCCTTCCACAAATATTAAACAAATATTAAATCAATGTCTTTTTACAGTGTACAAATGTTACATAAATGACATTTAGAGGAACTTTACTGTATCAAAAGAAAGTTCACTACATCAACCCCATTTTTTTTTTTTTTTTTTTTTAAATCATAGATTACAGTTTGTGGAGTGTTTTCCATGCAGGTCACTTGGAATACGCTGTTACCATAGAAACGATAAGGTATTAGAAGGATGCAAACTAGTTGCTGAGTTGTTCTGTGGGGAAACGTGCCGAGAAGAAAGAGTGTGTGGAAGTACCGGACGAAGCAGACAAAGAGTTCGAGACACAGAACGAGTCAAG
>QNUK01000784.1:220000-235633 GCA_013621035.1 Clarias magur
GTGTGCGCGCGCGTGTGTGCGCGTGTGTGTGTGTGTGTGTGTGTGTGTGTGTGCGCATACTGTGCATGGAGAGAAAGCCAAAGGAGAATTGAAAATTCCACTAGCCTGAGCATAATAAAGTCTGACTTTTCGACCGCGTCTCTGGCCATCGCTGCTGTTATCCCAGGGGCTGTCGACAAACACACGGCTAATATCCTGCCTCGTGATCAGACTGCCGGATCCCTCAAGAGACAGATATCGCATAATTAGAAGCAGTATTATTATACAAATATATACCATAACAGACCTAAGGTAACTTTGCAATGATTTTCACGCAGATCAGTCCGAGATAAATAAAGTTCCTTCATTGAGAATGCACAGAAGGTCGATGTAAGATTATAGGCACAAAAAGTCACGTAAGACCCAGATAAACTTTTATAAACCTTTACATATATATTTAAATTATTTTTAAACAAAAAATAAAAGACACAAAAACAGTTTTTCCATCGTTCTCCAGGTTAGTCCCGAAGGTTCTAGTATATTTTCTTATTTCCTTTAAAAATACGCAATATACGATATACTGTACTTTCATTTCTCATGAACAATATTTTTCTCTCAGGTGCAACAAGCATAAAATTAACCTTATTGATTTTTTTTTTTTTTTTTTTTTTTTTGTTGCAATGAATAAAGCACACAATTAAATGTACTATTAAAGGGGAACAAAGCTATACATATAAAAAGCTTTAGCCTATAGAATAAATTGGCTTAGCAAAAACAGGGATGGTTTGCACGCATCATTTCTAACTCTGCCATTACTTACAGTATTCCATTCAAATCTGACTGACATCATTGTTTTAGTCAAACCAACATGATTTACCTCGATCACTAAAACCTTAATCACGTTAAAGCAACATTTATATAACTTGTGTTCGGTAGTGATATTAATTATGAGGTTATTTATTTATTTATTTATTTATATTACATTCTTCTCAACAATCTCAGTACAAATTCCTCCTGTCATGTTTGACTTCAGTGCATACAGAAGCCACTGTACAGTCCCCAGCAGCATACTGTACAAACATGGACCTCAACTCCCAACATCTTCATCCTAACACGCCTGATTACGGAGCTCAGTATACTGTACACGCCTGGGGTCTGTTCTGATCAGGCTGGAGCTCCCTGTGCGAAGTACACTTCACGGGGGATTTCAGCCATGATCAGTGCGAGTCCAAACCGCAGGGGACGAAACTGCTCGGTCCAAAGGGAACTGCGAATGGTGTGGGGAACGACGGGTCTTCACTTCGCCAGAAAAGGCTTGCTGGAGCATGAAAAAGGATTTATGTATTGATTAATTATTATTATTATCGAGGTTGGCATCATATTAATAAAAATGTTCATTCAATCAAGAAATCCTTAGCATTATATAGACTAGTGATGTGTAAAAATACAAAGAAAAATCTCTGTACATCTTGTAAATTTATGAAAACTTAAAAAAATTTTTTACAAGTTATACATGTGTCAATAGTATGTTTTCTATCGCCATTAGGTTTCGTTTCGATATTCAATACTTAATGCACAGTAGTGTGGTGTGAGACTTCCACAGCAGCGGGAAGTGACGTCTGCACTGGAGATGGCGCGGCGTGTTCCAAATGGTGGACGTTCCCTTCACAGACGCTCCCTCATGCACACAGAGTAAGTATCAGCTCTGTCTCTGTCCCAAGCCTTGTGGTTCTGTTTGCTGTTCTAGCTTTTGATCTTGTGTCTGCGGCTTGTCATCTCTGGCCCTGTCCTGCCCTATGAACCTGTCTTTTGAATGTGATATTGGTACCATTGCTTAATTTGTTCGCTGGCATCATTCAAGTTTGGCCAACTTGCTCTTGCATCCTCCTAAACTTCCATGATATTGACATCATTTAGTAATAGACATTCTCTTTTACCTCATTCCTTTGAACCCAATGTTGCTAGCCCATAGTTGAGCGAAATGAGCTATGACTTTACTCCATTTATGCTGGGGTATTACGCAAACCAGGGGTTCGATTCAAACTCGCTAACCCTTGAGATGTAAGGTGTTAATCACTAAGCCATTTGAGCCAAATCTATTATAACTAATACTAGCCATTAATACTAATATAATCTGTAATATGTATCTTTCTTTTCTATATATGAAAAAAAAAATTTGTCCTCTTCCTCTCTGCACTGGGTGATACATTTCAGATGGGTGATGGTGGCGACGTCCCACGTTCCTAAAGCATGCGAATCTAAAGCATGCGAATCTAAAGCATGCGAATCGGCAGGATAAAACCGAAGCGTGCGGCTTTTATGAGGGGAAAATGTTTCAAATCGACGTCTACTATCTTCAAATCAGCTTGCATTTTTAGGTTGTGATAGAGACATGCGAGTGCTAGTTCTGGCGCAGAAATGTTGTGAGCTTTGAGCATCGTGTTATGCTCCTGGGCTTAGCATCAAACACTATTGGATTGTTGTAAGGTTAATCTGGGCTAATCCCACCGAGAGATTTTCTGAGCATACCATCTTTTTTCTTCTTCTCTTTTTATATTGTTTAGACAGAAGTAGGAGGCCTGGCTGAGGAGGCTATATCTTCACATCTTTAGTTCTTTTACGAAGCGCACTTTTTAGTGTGTGTTTTATGAGACAGTCAATACCATAATGATTCTGATTGCTGTTTATTGTCATTGAACCAGCAACTGAATGTATGTTTCATGGTCAAGTAAACAACTGATCTGCGTGATTTTAATTCATGATCGACATGTCAAACTTTGCAAGTTTTGTACCGTATAGGGTTATGAAAACAATTGATTTTTAGACATATATTGATTCCTTTCATACATATAAAACCTTTATGTGAATTAAGTTTTTTTCTTTCCTTTTTACCAATACAGTGGAACCTCGGATTGTGAGTACCACAGTTTACGAGTGATCTGCAAGACGAGCAAAGATTTTAAATAAATTTTAACTTGAAAAACGAGCAAAACGAGTTTATGAGTGCCGAGTTTTTTGACACCGACACACACACACCAAAACGCACACACACACACACAAATACACGACGCCTGCCTGCACAAACGGAAACACTTACCTGTTGGGATTTATTTGAACTTTTTTTTAAAGGTAAAGTGCAGGTTAATTTGTTTTAGTTTTACTTTATATATTGTATTAATTATTTTTCTGTATTTCTTTTTTGGTCTGTGGAACGAATTACTTGAGTTTTCATTATTTCTTATGGGACGGTCTAATTTGGTTTACGAGTGTTTTGGAATACGAGCCCGCTTCCAGAACGAATTATGCTCGTAATCCAAGGTTCCACTGTAACTGGCTTTAAACATGGAGACATTTCTACAAATGTACAATCCACAAGTTGTTTTTTTCTTTCTTTCTTTTTTTCTTTGGCTTTACTGGAACAAGATTCACTTACATCATGATTCATTCTAATGATTCAGTTCAATACCATGTTGCAAGAAGTATACTGTATACCCTTGGGCTTCTTTCTGTTGAATTTTGTGTTTTATGAAAATAAAAGAAATGAAATGACACGTATAGCAAAATCCTTTTGTTTTCATTGAAATTATTGGTCATTTAATGCAAATCTATTATAACTAATGCTGTTGGTCTTTCAGCTGATGCCAGCAGGGGGTCTCCACAGCAGACCATCCAGTCTCCACATATAAGCTTGGCACAGGTTTTATGCCGGATGCCCTTCCTGACGCAACCCTCAGATTTTATCTGGGCTTGGGACCGGCACTGCATCCAATGGCTGGGGTTTGGGCGCTGGCTGGGAATCGAATCCAGGCCTTCTGCATGCCAGGCGAAAAACCTACCTGTACCACTGAGCCAAATCTATTATAACCGATACCATCCATTAATACTAATACAATCTGTAACATGTATCTCTCTTTTCTATATATGAAATAGAGAACAAAATCATCTTTTATCTTTTGTCCTCTTGCTCTCTACACCAGGTGATACATTTCAGAGTCTATTATCGAATCATTCTAAAGGCCAACAGCTGATACATTTCTTAATCCTTTTTACACATGGGTTTGACTTGCATCTACCGTTTCTATCCAACGAAATGAGGGGAAAACCAGGAAACCAGGAACGAAAGAGTGTAACATCCCTTCCACCCAGTCAATAATCCTCTCTTGTCTCCCAGACCCAGATGGCACTAAGTACCTTTACATACTAAGCTATGGTCACAGCTTGACTCTGCCATTTAATTAGACTACTGTCCTTGTCCCATTATAAAAGGCAAGCAGGGGAATTGATTTATTGAAATATGTCTTACTCCGCTATGATTGGTGACGATACGGTATGCCCCCTTTCAGCTTGTTAGTATTGAACCTTTTCCCAGTTGACCTACAGCATTACGCCTCACACCAAAACAATCCACAAACTAATTAGCTAGCGGCAACCTGGGAAACATGGCACGTGTGGAAAACATGGACAAGCGTACAGTGTTGTACATTACGTTGTACGATTATTTAAAATGTCAAGAAATCATTCATATTATATAGGCTAGTGATCTTGGTACATATTTAATCAGTTATTATTATTATCATCATCAATACTACTGAGGGAGTGACGTTAGCGCTGGTGACTTTCCAGAGTCTTCCGAATGGTGCGGGAAGTTCCCTTCACTGACATTCACTGGATCAGGGAATAGGGAACGCCCTGTGAAATACACATTGGAATGGAACGCAGCTCGGGGCTCGGAAAGTTCACTACAGTACACCGCGTGCCGGCAGGTGTTGCACATCGGCAGCAGAGGGATGAAAGAGCCACATGCGACTACGGAGCCGAGCGTTGCTGACCCGTGGTCTAGACTAACGCAACATCATGTAAACAGACTGCCCGTCGAGATTCGAACCCTCCATCTTCCATCTATAAAACATTGCGTTGTGCCACACACAGATACACGCAAGTTTGAGTTGAAATCTAGGTATCCACAGCAAATGATGCACAGCAGAATGAGGTATGTGGCTTTCAGGCCATGAGTTTAGTGCTGTATGTGATTTTGGACCTGGGGTTCTGGAATTGTCCTAATGAATGGAAAAACTTGTTCTCCAATATCACTAAATGGCGGATTATGATTACTTCATTGAAATGTAAACATTCAAGGATGGCTTATTATCATATCACAGTACACTGATCAGTCATAAGATTAACACAACAAAGCATTAACACTTTAACATTGACAGACTCATGGGCAACCAAGGCTCACCAAAGACCAGTTTGTGGCATCTGATCCTACAAAAAATATAATTTAGCATAGCTCACCTCTTGGTGAGGAAGTCAATGGTGGCTGTGAAATACAGGCACCAGAACACCCAGAGCACCATAGCCCACCACATAGACTGCTGACACGGCCTCCAAACCCCCCAGGTCCCTATCCAGTTGACAACCCATGGGATCCAAACATGTCCAATCCATGGAGGGTGCAGTCAACAACCCACGGTACTCAAAGAATCTGCTGCCAAGGTTCCCTTTGTGGCACCAGGTCATGACTCCACAAGACGCTGCTGGTGTCGTGCCCCGGTGCCACAAAGGGAACCTACACAAAATAGATGCTTTATATTCCTAAAACACTGGAGGATATTGTTCTGGTGCAGCCTGCTCTTAAGGATGAATGCTTCTATTCTTTGTACAGCTTGTGATGAAACCTGCATTGATACTCAGCACTAGTTTCTTCCCCTGCCAGGGAGAGTGTGGGTTCCTCCACATCACCCCGTTGCCAGCGGGCACAGTCGGGCACTGCTAAAACCAGCAGGAATACAATCTCTGCTCTGACAACTTCCGTATCTTCACTCCAGGATGAGAGGAAGCGTCCTGCATTTCCTCCCCAGAGTCGGATGAAAGGAGCAGACCGGGAGGAGAAAAGCGCACCAAAAAGTTGTCTTTTATAAAGTTATTTCTTTAAAGATGTATCCTGACAGCTGTCTTCACCGTGCAGACTAAGGAGTTGTATGTCTATGTGTTGCCATGTTTTTCATTTCATTTCTTTTTTTTTTTATTTTCCTTCGACTTACTATGTGAGGCGTAAAGTTTACGCATTCATGACTTGTATTGTCTGTGGGAAAACCAGATGAAGACCACGTAACTGTGAAAAATACCTGTGAGACTAGTAACCGCAGACCATGCTGGAAGCGTGACACGGCGGCGTTACGAGAGTGATCCGAATACATGCCAGATGTGAGAGTTTTGCTGAAATACAGAGGTGTGAGGTGCAAAACATCTGGTCCACAGGAAGAAAGGACAGGGCTGAAAAAGAAAAAAAATAAATCCTCAAAGTATGGCCCAATTATTTGTTCTCTTTCATGAGATAATATTCAAATCTGTGAAACTGTGAAGCAAGTAAAAGATCAGAGTGTGTAATGGTGTGAAATCAGAGTTACAAACCCTGTGGTGGTGACCATGCAGATGGACAGAATTTAAATCTAATTGCTATAGGCCTTAGTTTCTGAGTGATAGAGCAGACATGAGTAAATACAGTATAACGGGGGCTATTATTTCTCCAAATGAACACTTATGAGAGATCATATGTGTATGTGATGATGGTGGTGGAATATTATGACATACATCAACAAAACGACCACATGAAGGAAGAACTCTCATAAGAACAATGGACCTTTCTCTAGTAGAATTCCAAAGACTTGCTGAATCTCTGCTCATGCACACTGGCAGCTCGTGATGGCTGAAAACCTTACTAACACACTTTACCACTATTTTTCCCCTTCTAGTTTTACTACCCGTCTATATTTAGGTGAATAGATGAGCATATGGCTTGACATACGGATGAGCGAGAAAGAAAGATAGGAACACGGAGATGACACTTTTTGATTACTGTATTGATTCAACTTTGATTATGATGGATGGAATCTATCTCAGTTTGAGTAAATATGGATGGATGGATGGATGGATGGAATAAATGGTGGGACGAATGGGTAGAAGGATAGATCAACCAGTTTATAGAGTTTCCGGTTTATTGTTTATTAGATCACGATCACAGTATACCAGTTTCTTCAGTGTATGTGAATGTTTAGATAAATTAAGTATTGAATAGATAGATGGATAGATAGATGGATGTGAGGGAATAAATGAATTGACAGGTTGATGAATAAAATTGATACCAAAACCAGATTATTTCTACTCAGTTTTACTAAAATACATAGATGCATTTGCAAATGCATGGATGGATTGATGGATGGGTGGATGGATGGGTGGATGGATGGGTGGATGGATGGATGGGTGGATGGATGGATGGATGGATGGGTGGATGGATGGATGGGTGGGTGGATGGATGGATGGGTGGGTGGATGGATGGATGGATGGATGGGTGGATGGGTGGGTGGATGGGTGGATGGGTGGATGGGTGGGTGGATGGGTGGATGGATGGGTGGATGGATGGATGGGTGGATGGATGGATGGGTGGATGGATGGATGGATGGATGGATGGATGGATGGGTGGGTGGATGGATGGGTGGGTGGATGGATGGGTGGGTGGGGGAATAGATTAATTGTGTTACCAGGTTATTTGTTAGTTGCAGTCTACTGTATGTGGCAGCAAAGTGTAGATAGATAAATAGATCATTCTTAGTATGCACATGATACAATTAGACTAAGTTTCCCGTGTTTTAATTATAAGATCATGTAACTGGTGAACTAGTAACTCATTGTATGAGGATGTAGAGACAAATCATTTGTTCAATTAATAATAGCCGAGATAATTATCTACAGTAACACTTCTCTGCCATTATTAATTGAACAATATTTATATAATAATTGAATTATAATTATATGGATTTGATAATGAATAATGTGATAAATGATAGTTCACTCCCTCCATACAGTATTTTAATGCTAAGTATGCAGCTGCATGAATGGATAGAGAGATTGACTGGGTTGCCAGTTTAATGGCTGGAGATTGTATAGATAGATCATTTCTATCTAACTGGAAACTCAGGGCATGTTGATGAAGAGATGGATACATAGCTAGACTGATATTGACAGAGGTAATGGTGGATGAATGGATTGCTATGCTAATAGATAGATTTGTGAAGGCATGGATTGTGTGGGAGGACTGTGTGAAGACTATTTTAGTTTTCCGTCTCTAGTTCCGTCTGTAGTGATGGACAGCCAGTTGCTTCTAAACTTTGGCTAAAAGGGGATTTTTTTCCCGCATATCTATCTATCTATCTATCTATCTATCTATCTATCTATCTATCTATCTATCTATCTATCTATCTATCTATACATGGATACATGTGTCTCAGATTGAGAGATCAATAGAGAAGTATATGGATGGAAGGGTGGATGGAAGGATTGAAGGATGATGCACTGGTTACACCATTTCTCCCAGCTTGAGTCTCCTGACTCATCAGTTTTCATATAGGCACCATCTGTAGCTTTACTGCCATCAGATTGAGTGAGTGAGTGTAAAAGAAAGATCACAGGCATATGGGGGTAAAAACTTTTCAGGGTCTGGTTTCCAGGGACTTGCTTATTACATTAGTTCTTATCCTAACCACCAAGTAATTAGTCATTTGCCATTAGTCATTGTGGTGAACCTGACCGTGAATAATAATAATAATAATAATAATAATAATCATAAATGTTTAAAAAACCTGACCCAAACCCAAACCTGAGTTTAAATTTTGATTTAAACGATCAAATTGTGAGAATTTTTCAAACCTAAGGTCAGGTTAATTCTTGATGGCGGAGTATTATTATTATTATTATGATTATTATTTTATTATATGTTTTGGGGGTGTGGGGGGCACAACCTTCTTATCTTTAAACCAGGCTTAGGACCGGCACTGTATGCATTGCCTGGGTTCGATAGGGCGTAGCATCAAGGGTCTTGTGCAAGGATCAAATAGTGGTGACCGCATTGGTGGGCCTCAAACCTTCGACCCTCTGATCTGGAAAGTAGAGCCTTATTTGGGGCCTCGTCTGGGGGAGCCGCCGCTGCCCCCATGAAAAATAATGCAACTCATAATCTGAATGTAAAATGGTCAGGTCGTCTTTGAAATATTCTAGTCAAAACATTCAACATGAGTTATAAAAAGTTCAGAAATGCAACAAGAAGAGAATGCAAGATGAGCTCAGAAAGTAAAGTTGGAAGTAATTGGTATCATTCTGTTGAGTGAAGATTTTCAGGTGAGACCTTGACCCGTCCTCCCCTCTCCATTTTGTTTGAAAAAAAAATATTTTTTTTTTTTATATGCAAGGTCGAGGGCTCTGAACTTGCCCAAGGAATGACTTTCCTCCAGACTGTGGAATTATGTTTCTCTAAAAACAATATCTACACAACTGACTCTTCTGGTGTCAGTCCTGGAAAAGTCTTGATGTTGGGTATGGGGTATTTATCCCTTCATTGTGCCCTTTCTTCAGGGAAATAAACCTGTCACAGTGGCTGCGGTTCTACAGAGGTTCAGCCTTTGACTGAGCAGACAAACAACACGGCGCACAATGTTTCTCCGACGCTGAGGCCGAGTCAGGAGAACGCGGGGAGAGACTGTAGGGAGGGAGAGCGTATCAGTACTATGCTATTACGTGTAATGGCTATGTACATGACACTTAAATTACACATGCATGTGTGTCGTGTGAAATGGTGCTGTTGAGTCACGCTGGGCTTTTCAAACCATGTTCACTCAAGCATGCTTCAGGATCCTGAACTTGGCGATGTGTTTATTATCTATATTTCCATGGTTGAACTTTTGAACACTCTGGTACAAGATGAAATCCCTGGACATGGACCCCGAATAAACACGGGTATGGACCCCAAGCAAAAACTCTTCATGGCACCATAGACTACTTGGAAGTCTATAAATGATTGAATGAGATGAAGAAGAAGGATGTGTTTAACGCTAACCGGAACATAATCCATTCTACAACGGACAGATGAAGGTAGAGTACAGTACGCCCAATCGTTTCTCCGGATAATGAATAAGTAATTACAATCTTTTATACAGGATAAAGCAATATTGATGGTGAGTCTTTTTCCCTTTTTTTTAATATATATATATATTTAAAGATATTTTTGATGTCAGAGATTTGAACTTGTTAGCTGCCGGTAAAACTGATTCAATTACACTTCCATCCAACCAACAAAAGTGACATAACATAATGGATTAAAAAATATATACTGTATGTTGTGAACATTCGAAAATGAATGACTCTATTACTTGGCCAATGAGAGTGTAATTACATACAGTACAACTACTTGGTGGAGAAAGTTGAGATCATACCTGAACCAGATCATAAATGGGACATGTAAAAAAAATAATAAATAAATAATAATAATAATAATAATAATAATAATGGTGTTCGAATCAAACTGGGACTTGTGATGTCATTTCTGGTGAACGAAGGCGTGGAACCGAATTATTTTTTTAAAGAAGACTTCAAGCACTGTATGCTGATGACACTCATAGATTATGTAGAAAGGTTTCATTATTACGTAGTAAAAGTACAGAGATTTGCTATACGCTGTGTTGGAGTAAAAGTAAAAGTGTCCTCAAAACGACTCAAGTAAACTACGTACTTAAGTACAGTAATGAAGTCCATATCCCTTCTGTCTCTGGGTTTTTGGGATCAACTTTACTGTATTTCTTTCCCGTGACTTTCGTATTATACAGTATTACTGTACTGTATATGGTCCATCCATCAGTTTGAGAGCTTTCTCACCATCCTGAATTGAATCACCCAAACCGGTATGATGTTAAAGTCATAGAAAATCCTTAGATATCGTTTATATTTTCTTTTTATTTCATTTTCTCCTTACTGCTCCTCGAAAAATCTTAACAGACTCCTTCTGACTGGTCACTGTGAGTGTCCTAGAGAACGAGAGGAACTTCATAAAGTTGCAGCTCAGCTAGTATTCTGAACTTTAATGATGTCACAGAGAAACAGAGAGACAGAGAGCGAGATAAGGAGGAAGATTTTGCTTTCCTTTTTTTTTATTTTTTATTTTTTATTTGCGTTACCCTTTTCCAGAGTTGCTCGAGAAGATTAATGGATTCCTACAAGACACTGGTGTTATTACACCCTACCAATTTTCTTTTCTTTTACATTTAATCCACCACCCTAGCTACTGGAAGACCATAAACTACCAAAAATGACACATCAGATGGCCTGGTAGTGGAATTGCTGCTTTACAGCTTCAATTCCAAGATTTGATCGCGAGCTCAGGTTACTGCTCATGTGGAGTTTTACTTGGGTTTCCCCCAGGTTCTTTGGTTTTCCTAAAAACATACCAGTGGGTTTTAATTAAATGTTGATAAATGGCCCTTAGGTGTAACTGTGTAGGTGTAGTGGTTAGCACTGCCGCCGTGCACCTCCATGGTCTGGGTCTATGCAAGGTGCCTCATGAAGAACCACGCCTTATGCCTCATGAAGAACCACGCCTTATACCCCGTGTTCCCAGTGAGCTACAGCTGACTGAGTGACTGGACAAATTAGAAAAATTGGAAATTAGAAAAATCGATCCGTAAGAGTGTTTTTTTTTGTTTGTTTGTATGTTTGTTTGTTTTTTTGGCTAGGCAAGGGATCTTAAGTTTGTAAAATAGGTACTTTGAACCCAGGAATGGTACTTTAGGTACTTTGAATCAGTTCCTGCAAAATGATCCCCGATTTATTCATTCATTCATTCATTCATTCATTCATTCATTCATTCATTCATTCATTCATTCGTTTGTTTGTTTGTTTGTTTGTTTATTGTTTTAGTGGTTACATTACAATGTCACCAGTCATTAAAGATGAGCTCTTCATCATAAGTTCTTTACTCATACAGTATCATTCAAAATCACTGATGTCAATTCGGGACACAATGGGCCTCATGCAGCAACATTCTTTTAATTTCTCTCAAATTTCCTCTTAATTTTCAGTGAAGAGAGATAAAAACAAACAAACAAACAAACAAACAAACAAACAAACAAAAAAACCAAGATAACACCATGCTGGATGGACCAAACATGCTTAACCCTAAAAAAAAAAAACCCAAGCAATTCAGATTTGTACCGCCAACACAAAATAATAATTCCATTAATATATGTGCTTATATGGTTATACAGTATGAAAGCCTGATGCTGGTGTGCGATAACGAGGAGGCTTCAGACATCAAACTGTGTATTTGGGTTTTCAGACGTTATATTGTCGGTGGAACGAAAGTAATCATTACCTTTATAATGAAAATCAGAATATGGAAATGATGTTGCGAAAATATAAAAAGAAATAGCGTATTATTTATTTATTTATTTATTTATTCATTTACTAGTCATGGAAACAACTGAAAAAAAAAACAACAACATAAAAACACATGATAATGTGTAGCTGTGCTGTTTTTTTGTTTTTTGTTTTTTGTTTGTTTGTTTGTTTTGTTTTGCTTTGTTTTGTCTATGTGACCCATTTTCAAAACGTTTTGTTCAGTCATGTTTGGGTAGTTGGTTAAAATGAAATAAAATTCAGTTCATCATATTCAGCCTACAGTATTTTGTGCTGAAGTAAAGAATACGTCACTCTATACTGCACAATCCTGAGCTCGAAATGGCTAAAAAGCTCTGAGCGTTATGGACTACGGATCTCAATCCGGTCTAACCCAGGTGAGCTTAAATGTAATACACCACTTGATAGTATTAGACTAACATGTAACTGGCATGGATAAGGCCCTTAAACACAATAATATACAGTGGGACAATCATCTGAGAAAACAAGAGACAGAGATAGACAGATAGAGAGAATTATATATTATATATATATTAATATATATATATGTATATATATATATATATATATATATATATAATATATATATATATAATATATATATATATATATATATATATATAGAGAGAGAGAGAGAGAGAGAGAGAGAGAGAGAGAATTAGAGAGAGAGAAAAAAAAAGATAGGGCAAATGAGAAGAAGAACTATAGCAGTAATGAAATCAAAGTACTTTGATCTCAACTTAGTCAAATTAAACATGTGATCTTGGATACGGTCAAAATATGAAAATATATAAATTTTTAACTTTTGCTACACATTTTAGTAGAATTTGATTAGAAATATGCTCAATAAGCTTGTATTTGTTTTGTTTGTAATTTTATTTAAAAAAGTGTATATAAATGTAACTATATTTAAGATTTTTTCACTTGCCGAGATGTCATTTTTTGCAATGATCACTGAGACATATTGTCTCTGCAGCCATATTAGAAAAAAAACAGAATGACTTTTTCTTCAATCCAAATTTGACCAGCTTAACTATGACCTCTTGCGGACTTCACGGACATACTACAAGCATCTTGCAGACGGCAAAGACTGGACGACGTTCTGACTGGTTGTTACTGGGATGTCACAGTCAGGTCGATCTGTCAATGGACTTCTTACAACCATGGCTGTCACGAGCAACCGAAGGATAAACTGAAAAAGCCTTAGCAGTTAGCCCGTGTAGCGTGGATGGTAAACCCAAACGCGGAAGCAGTGCGAATAGGCAGGATAACCACGCGATTAGTCTAAGAACTCTCTTACACAAAGAGCAAGGATCTACACAAATAAACCCGCGTTCTAGCAACACACACTCAATCAAAGAAGCAACCCGAATTGGTGAGTCCTCACAGAATAGTCGGCGTAGCGTCAGCAAAGGCATGGGCGAACTCAATGACTGAGCAAGGTGAAGCGCCATTTTGTCTCCTTTTATGCTTCCTGGAAACCCGACCGTACTACTTCCAGGTCCTAGTGCCGGTCGTGTTACGAGTGCGCATGACAATGGCGCACATGTGGGAGGTTATCGGTGCGTTTACTCTATGTCACGTTCAGAGAGTTTCCTATAAGTACTGGATCAAATTCCACTGCCACCATCAGCTTAAGATACAAAGCACTGAGCATGTCGCGGTATTTACCAGACGACCCACCAGACGCGATGAGAACGTAGAAAGCGTGTGATGAGCACCTGGTACGGGCGCGGTCTGATCATACGTACATAGTTATAACTCGGTTCGATCTTACCGGACGACGTGAGTGGTGAGTGTGTGATCATGTGTGTGTGATAGGAAATTAGAGGCAATGTGATAGATGTGTTGACAACCTGACAGAGAGGAGTTCAGGAAGTACAGTGGTATGAACTTAAAAAATGAGGAATGATAACTGCACCTTTTGCATTTGGACCCCATCCTCATTGTGTACTTTGATATTTTTAGGATGTAGTAGGAACTTTATCATCGTGGTTTGAGTGGTTCTATCTATCTATCTATCTATCTATCTATCTATCTATCTATCTATCTATCTATCTATCTATCTATCTATCTGTCTATCTATCTATCTATCTATCTATCTATCTATCTATCTATCTATCTATCTATCTATCTATCTATCTATCTATCTATCTATCTATCTATCTATCTATCTATCTATCTATCTATCTATCTATCTATTAGTCTGTCTGTCTATCTATCTATCTATCTGTCTATCTATCAGTCTGTCTATCTATCTATCTATCTATCTATCTGTCTATCTATCTATCTATCTATCTATCTATCTATCTATCTATCTATCTATCTGTCTATCTATCAGTCTGTCTATCTATCTATCTATCTATCTATCTATCTATCTATCTATCTATCTATCTATCTATCTATCCATCTATCCATCCATCTATCTATCTATCTATCTATCTATCTATCTATCTATCTATCTATCTATCTATCTATCTATCTATCTATCTATCTATCTATCTATCTATCTATCTATCTATCTATCTATCTATCTATCTATCTATCTATCTATCTATCTATCTATCTATCTATCTATCTATCTATCTATCTATCTATCTATCTATCTATCTATCTATCTATCTATCTATCTATCTATCTATCTATCTATCTATCTATCTATCTATCTATCTATCTATCTATCTATCTATCTATCTATCTATCTATCTATCTATCTATCTATCTATCTATCTATCTATCTATCTATCTATCTATCTATCTATCTATCTATCTATCTATCTATCTATCTATCTATCTATCTATCTATCTATCTATCTATCTATCTATCTATCTATCTATCTATCTATCTATCTATCTATCTATCTATCTATCTATCTATCTATCTATCTATCTATCTATCTATCTATCTATCTATCTATCTATCTATCTATCTATCTATCTATCTATCTATCTATCTATCTATCTATCTATCTATCTATCTATCTATCTATCTATCTATCTATCTATCTATCTATCTATCTATCTATCTATCTATCTATCTATCTATCTATCTATCTATCTATCTATCTATCTATCTATCTATCTATCTATCTATCTATCTATCTATCTATCTATCTATCTATCTATCTATCTATCTATCTATCTATCTATCTATCTATCTATCTATCTATCTATCTATCTATCTATCTATCTATCTATCTATCTATCTATCTATCTATCTATCTATCTATCTATCTATCTATCTATCTATCTATCTATCTATCTATCTATCTATCTATCTATCTATCTATCTATCTATCTATCTATCTATCTATCTATCTATCTATCTATCTATCTATCTATCTATCTATCTATCTATCTATCTATCTATCTATCTATCTATCTATCTATCTATCTATCTATCTATCTATCTAT
>QNUK01000785.1:0-32500 GCA_013621035.1 Clarias magur
CCTGCAGTAACATCTTCACTTAAAACATTTCACTGTAGTAATGAATGAATATGTATGTGTGTGTGTGTGTGTGTGTGTGTGTGTGTGTGTGTGTGTGTGTGTCAGCACTTTACTAACACACACACACACACTACAGTGTAAAAGTGATCGAATCGTGTCTCGGACTGTAAACCTCTAGATCAGATTAATGTAGTATAATTATAATAATAATAACAATAATAATAATAAATGATATAAATTATAATAATAATTAAATTATATAATTATTTCATACTGAGCAAAGAGATCCACTCACCCTCTCAGCGCGTCTCGCTCTCTCTCTCACACGCGCGCGCACGCACACACACACACACACACACACTCTCTCTCTCACACACACACACACACACACCCGCACACAGCGCCCGTGAAAGTAAACACGCTCCTAAAACGTCTGGCCCCGCCCCGTCCTCGCTCGCAGCCAATCACATACCGCGATCCTGTCCGCACTTCCGCATTGCCCCCGCCCCCGCCTCCTCCTCCAGCCAATCAGATTCCGAGTTCCACCTTCCTATCGGTCGAATGTCAAGTGCGTGACCGGCCCGTGCAGCACCGCGCGCGCGGAGAGCGCGGTGTATCATCTTCTCCTCACATTTCTTCTCAGTCTTCACTCACCCGCCATGTTCACTAAAAACACACCGCGCAGAAACATCACGGAAACTTCAAACAGCTGGGAAGGAGCCCGGAGTGACGTCACCGACCGTTTCCATTCATTGAGCTACAGCGAGGTCACGTGACCGCCACAAAGCCTGACTCGGGCCTGATCAGTGCTGCACTAAAACTAAACTAAAGGAGTTCATTTTACGTCCTGCACAAGATTTACTGTGAAAATATCAGGAGATAATAAACACTTTCTCTCTGTGATACAGGAGCTGAAACTATAACACTTGTGTGTGTGTGTGTGTGTGAGAAGACAAATAGCTTCTTAACTCTCCTACAAGTTCATCTCCTTCACACCTCAGTCTGTCTCACTGCTTTAGGGGAAAAGATATCATTTTTATTATGAAACTTCACAACATAAACCTCTCGAACATGTAGTTAATGACTTTGTTTTAATGCAGAATTCTTCATTCTTAAAGCTTCCTAAAGTCACTGGCTGTTTATACAGGAATGAGCTTCTTAAATCTCTTAAACTAATTATATTTAATACGGAGACCAATAGATTTCTACATTTCTGAGATTGGTTTGTTTGAAGTTTATGTGTACGCTCTTTTCATTTATTCTGTATTCTTAGATTATTATTCTTTACAGTCTTTCATCTTTTCTTAACGGTAGTTATTGTGCATTTCTACTGTCAATAATGCGCTTTGTATTCATTCGATTTTGTATTTAATTACGTTATTGCAATAAAAAGCTGCCACATTAGGTTACTCAGTCCGTTCACTGTTATACTGTGGAACCTTTGGCAATGTTCAACTAATAGAAATATCTTTGCTCATATTCAAATTTATGTATGAAAAAAAAAAAATACAGGGATAGCACATGGCTAGCAACTTGGCTAGCTTATTAGCCATTAGCTGGCTAAAGTAAATAAGCTTAAACACAAATATAAACTTGACACAAGTGATGTCGGTTGATAGAGTAGTTTTATATATAAATATATATGAGCATTAAATCAAACTTCTAAAATTCCGTTGTAAATTCAATTCAAGATTCAAAGAACATTATTAAGCCCATTGGGAAAATGTTTTGTCTTAGTTACAGTTGTTTTCTGTTGTTTCGAAGAAGTAATAAATTAGACAAGGGGAATTAGAATAACTTAGAAAAGGAGGGGAGGAAAGGAAAAAAACTGTAAATCAGTAAATTCCATATTGCACTAAAGGGAAAGTACAGCACATGAGTCATGACTGGATTCACATTTACTGCACTTGGAAGGGGAAAAGGGAAAAGCATTGCACAATTAATACAGTTAACAACACTGCACTTGAGTGGTGAGTAAAATGACCGGGGGAAAGTACTGTATTAATGTAATATTGAAGACGAGGGTTACGACCGGTAGGATGGCAGGATGGTGATCTGGATAATCTTCTTCCAGACGATATTATTGTATCATTAAAACAGTTCGCATTTGTAAATGACTGATTACAGACAGTTAATCCCCACGTCGTGTAAATGTTACAGTTTGCTTATCAGAAACATTACTGTATAAATTACTTCGACAAAATGGAGGTATTCTTAATTAACAACACAAATGTGTAGTTATTCCTTTATTTACATCTATAGTCTGTAGTCTCAGACATTCTGCTTCACTGCATGTTCTCCCCATGCTCGGTGGGTTTCCAACAGGTCCTCTGGTTTCCTCCCACAGTCCAAAGACTTGCAGTGTATATGTGTGTGTGTGTGTGTGTGTGTGTGTGTGTAAATGTTGACATGTCCTGCCACAGTTGTAAAATGGGAATAAATTCACTGGTCACCACTGGCCTCCACAGTCCCCAGTTAGACTACAGAGGTCACCGTTGTCCTACATGGATGGTATTACTTCATTTTTATTTATTTTTTTAAGAAACGTATTAAACTACAATCGTAGTCGTACATTCGTAGTCATGAAGTGGATAAATTGCTAGGAATATATTCTTTTGAGTGAACTACAACTAAACTCCAAACTAAAAATGTGTCTAAAGATCTGTTTGTTATCAGCGAGAGAGTGCATATTTAAGCTTTGGCCAGGTGGTGTGTGTCACAAGAACGGGTCGTTAACACAGTCATAGAGAGACCCGGACACAGACAGGCCATAGGAAATACATTTGCATTTTCCAGTTAAACAAAAGGATTCCAGCAGACACGAGCTGTTCGGGTGTAAATTCGTCTGGATACAGACTATAGGAAGTGTTAACAGTCAGTAAGCGCAATGATGGGCCTGTTTAATGCACACAGGAACTTTCTCATCAGATTATGATAACTTACAAGTTTTTATTCAACTGTTGAATTTTAACATGCGTTCAGGGATTAATGAATTAAAAGAAACTGATTTAGGATTAAACAGTTTAGGATTAAGGGCCTCGCTCAGGGGTCCAACAGTGGCAGCTTGGTGGTGCTGATGGTTTGAGCCTGGGAGATGTGGATTGATTCATTGACTACAGATCCAGGGTCAGTTTTCTGTGCCATGTGATGACAGAGTATACAGTATATAAAATAAATAACCAAACCGACCCCAAATCAGATCGACGCTGTGAAACTATAGCATGAAATTGTTGTGCATTTAGAGGATCTTTTACAATCAATGATCCTACATTGTACAGAAACAGTAATCTGAGTATCAAAGCAGACGTTTTAATGCAATTTGTAAATGATAAACAGCGAGCATAACCTCCAGTAAGTGTGTGTGACATCCACAAGGCCAAGTGTTTTCCTGGAGAGTTTTATTTATCCTGTCAGACCAAACCAGCATATAAACATTCTAAACACCCTCCACTCTTCTCCCAGCAGTGCATGCGGATCTCCTTACAGTCTGTGTGTGTGTGTCAGTCATACGCTCTGTGCATGCTGTGTGTAACTGTAGGCCACCTGTTACTCAGCACATTCACAGAAATATATCTGCCCGTCCTCTCCCAGTCTCCCCCAAAAACAATCAACAATCCACTAAAATGCTTCTGATCTCGGCTCATCACGTTAACATACCGCACTCTGAAACTGAACTTGTCACAGTGCTTCGGGCCTTAATAAAGGACAAATGAGGAATTTCAACAAGACATTATTAAGACTTAGAGGCCTTTATTGTTTGACTTTGTATTGGGTTACACACTGCAACAGAACCTTCAATTTCCCTCCCCATCCCATCCCAAACAAACATCGATCACCACACACACGCGCGCACACACACACACACACACACACACACACACACACACACACACACACACACACACACAGGACCTATACACATACACAGACACATGCAGTGACACACACACCGTCTCCATTTCACTTGTGTTTTAAATGTAAACAATGCAGGCAGGAAGTGAGATATAAAAGCAAGGTAGTCAGCAGCGTTCCCCCGTTTCCCCGGCCACTTCATCCGCAACAAGACCGCTATCGCAAGGAAAGGGAGGAACAGTCTCTTCAGTTTTTCATTTCCCACACACACACACACACACACACACACACACACACACACAGGGAGTGAAGGTCAGGAAAAGCAATCACACAACAACGATTCTTCATTAGATGTCCTTTAAATGTGTCAAAATTGATTTCTCAAGAGAGAGACGAGGAATTAGTGTTGGGAATGTGACACACGAGTCGCTCCAGTCTCTCTCCCTTAAAAGGCAGGTCTCATGATGTCAGTGTCCAGGTCAGAATGTGGGTAAATTCCCAATCGGACCACCTCAAATAGCACACGCCGTTCCTCTCGCGCTCCCTCATTACCTTTTAGCACGTACGAAGTACAAGGCATTGGTTTTGGGGTAGTACTTGACGTTCTGTTTTTTGTCCATGAGCCCGCCGAAGATGATGAGCTCTCCTCTGCCCTGCACCACCGTGTGCAGACTCGTCTCCGGCGGTCCGGTGACGGCGCCGCTGCCGAAGACACGCCATCCCACTACACCCTCCGTTTTGGCCCGAGAAATGTCCAGCACATACATCTGCATGGGCTTGCAGCTGAGCGCCTGATACAGCGGCTTCCCCACGTTCAGGCTCTGCGGTGGCACCGAGTGGCCCAGACGACGCGCGATCGGGGGAATCGAGTGTCCGTCGACCTGCGGTGGGCTGGACGAGGCGGGGCTGGAGCTAGGGGCGGGGTTAGAGGAAGACGAGGATGACGACGGAGACGAGGACGAGAGGGACTTGACGGCTTCCAGGCCTCTGCGGAGTGCAGCAGGGGAAACCGCACCCGGCGGAGTGTGAATGCCGTTTGTACTCGGCTGATCCAGAGTGGGCGGGGCCAAGGATAATGATGCCGAGGAAGGCGGAGACTCCCATCCATAATCTGTAGGTAAATGGGCGTGGCCGTGTGGGTGGGAGGGACTGGTACGAGGGGAAGGGGAGGAGCCGTTAAGTAAAGGCGGGCTGTCTGGAGCCTGCGATGGAGACGGCTGCTGGGAAGAGGAAGGGCTTCCCTCTCTGGCCCCGCCCCGAACGGACGCTGGGCGTGGTCTGAGCGTGCCCCAGCGTCCGTTGACACAAGGAGCCTCCTCTACGTTGCCAAGGACGACACTGGAGCGCACTGGAGACTGTGACCGCAGAGGGGGTGTGTCCGGGCCAAGCGGGGGAGGCGTGGCGCTGATAGGGGAAGGGCGGGAGTTCAGGCTCGGGCTCAAAGGGGCACGCCCAGACGGAGCCTGTGAGAAAACCACCACACACTCACCCACCTGCAGAGGGAGACAGAGAGAGATAAAGGGGAGAGAAATCAGACTTAAATTAATTTAAATTAAAAGATGTGGACAGTTTAAACTCTCAATAACTAACACACACACACACACACCTTGCAGGCCGGATGGCACCAGAGCTCAGGAGCTCCATGTTCCTCATTTTCTACTCGCAGTTGCTGCCATGACCAGGTGGGGGCACCCATGTGCAACAACCAGGCGTCCTTCAGCAGCTGCGCGCGCGCGCGCGCACACACACACACACACACACACACACACACACACACACACACACACACACACACACGATCGGATAAAGGTTATAGAGAGGAAAATTAAACAGCTGAGGGCTTTAACAATCGCAACAGTTAACACAGAGCCAGATAAACTATAATAAACCAGCACATGATCCATCCCAGAAACAATTAGATCACATGGCTGATCAATTCAATTAAACTTTATCTGTATATTGCTTTTAACAAGCGTCATCATTGCAAAGCAGCTCTACACAATGGCCCTCATCTCATCACTGCCTCTCCAGTAGTGTCAGTTAATAAAAGCACACAAACATCTCATTAACATATCACAATTACGATGATAATAACAAACCATATCGTTCTACTATTAACAACATAAACACATTAATAATATCATAAAATTTAAATGTTGATCCTGAAGACATGAAAGCAGAACTCACAGCGTTCGGGCCGCCGCAGCCCCCCAGGATGAGCAGCGTCTCACTGTCTATTACAATCTGAGAATGGGGGGGAGAGGGGGGGGGAGAGATAGAGGCGTTAGTGGCGTCTCCTCAAACTGAGACCTGAACACATAGACCCTGAACTCCTCCAGTGATGAACATGTGGCTGTAAAGGTGTGTGTGTGTGTGTGGGAGAGAGAGTGAGACTCACCTGGCTCTGGCCTCCGCGGGGGTGAGGTGCTGGGCCTGTGATGGTGGGTTTGGACCAGGACCACTGCTCGAGATCCAAAACCCACACCTCATTACTCCTGAAGTAAACACACACACACACACACACACAATTATGTCTTGTGAAAACATGGAGATGGTGCTGGTGGAAAAAGGTGAGGAAAAGCTACGCACATCTGTCTCGCTCCGAGAGAGCCACCGAACACCACCATGGTGTTATTAATGACGGAGGAGGAGTGACCAGCCATGGGCGGAGGACCACGAGTCGTCACGATGCAGTTCCACCTGAGACAGAGAAAGATACAGAGAGAGACCTTTTAATAAAATTATACACAGGTAATGAAGCTGCTGCAGTAGAACACTGCGTGTCGGGGGAGGGGAGATGAAGCGGCATCACTGTCACCATCCTGAGCTGCCTCCGAATATTACGCAGCGCTGACACTGGAGACTCCTTCCAAACCAAATTCATTCAACACCTGAAAAACTATTTTCTCATAAGAACGACGACACATCTTGTTTTCTCACCAGTTTTTGGAAGGAGAGTAGGTGTGTATCTCGTCGAAGAAGCGCTCGGGTTGGTGCAGAGGGTACGGACTGGGGCGGGTCCAGCCTCCGAACAGCACCAGCAGGTCCCTGAACATCACCAGTGTGGCTCCGGCTTTAGGAGACGGGTACGAGCCTGCACACAGAGCAAGGGGAAAAAAAAGCTTCAGCTCTCAGATTAACAGTGAGTAAGACATATTAAGAGCAGTGCAGTGTGTGTGTGTGTGTGTGTGTGTGTGTGTGTGTGTGTGTGTGTGTGTGTGTGTGTGTGTGTGTACGTACCTGAAGCGAGCGGTCGTATCCATTCCTTGCTGTTCAGGTCGAGTCTCCATAGATCATTAAACGCAGCGTTACAGCTGCTCTGCGTGCAGCCACCAAACACGTACATCGACTGGTTCGAGTCATAGTAACACGCACCTTTAAAACACACACACAAAGTGTGTTCTACTTTGAACACTTAACACCCAAAAGAATCACACAAAACAAGAGGTTTCAGCTCGTGTGCCCCCCCTCTGGTGAATCTTGGTACTGCATGCTGTGTCCTAAACTAGAATACAAAGCTCTGCAGCTCCCCACACACACACACACACACACACACACACACACAGATTCTGGTAATTAACGATCAGTAAATCAGTAAGAATCACCACACTGTGTTGGACGCCTGTGTTGGAAGATTCCTGCTGTAAAATAACTTTCAGACTCTCAGCTCAGTCCGCAGTTCCACATGTTATTAAGGAGCCACAGTGAAGAACTTTGGTGGAGTTTTGTGAGTGTAAATGGAAATCTGGATTTTGTTTATAAATATTTGTGCTATAAATCTATTCTATAGAATAATGACTCAGTAACCTGGTTTAAACACTCAGCATCCTGTTACAGCACATGTTTCAGGATGTTTGATTAAGATGAAGTCTAAAGTGTGTGTGTGTGTGTGTGTACTGACTGTGGGAAAAGCGCTGTGTGATGGGGGTTCCGGGATACGGGTAGGTGCGACTCTCCCACTGGATGTTCCCTTCCTGGACGGCCCTCAGGAAACCATGGTAACACTGATACGCCACACCTGCACACATCAAAGCACACTGTGACACTTTGAAGACTTCTAAAGACATCATTAACACCTTTAACTGACACGTCTGAACCTTCACACACAATTGGGTCTGTGAGGTCTTCTAAGGGCGTTTTCACACTCTGAACGATCTGTTCCGTTCTGTACCCGAGCACGGTTTCTCCCCCTCCCCAACCCCCCGCAGGTCTGCGTTCACACTGTAATAGCGACTGTGATCCCGGGGACACTTGCGTATTACACGCCCGCTCGGGTCATGAACTGTGAGACACCTGTTAATGCTCCGTGTGGATGTTTTTATTCTTTATGACAAAAACAACGGCTCTGACACAACATGCCTACTGACACATCTGTCGCGCGACTCAGAGGGTGAAATGAGCGCGCGCTGCACGGACACAGCACGAGGCACTGAGGAATGACTCTACATCTCTACTCTGTAAGGTGCGGAATCAGGTGCGTCTACATTCTCTACTGATTTACAGGCAAATAGAAATAAAGTGCTCATTAAACATTACTTTCTTTAGTCATAGCACATTTAAAATTTTTACCTTTTTATCATAAAAATAAAGTGTTTATGTACACTGTAAATTAATCACAGATGTAAACAATAAATAAATGCAAGAAATGCTACAAATAAATATAATGCCTGCTAGAATAAAGTTCAACAAATAGCATAGATACATATAATAAATGATAAATATCTAAATCATGCATTTTTCTGTTCTCCTCAGGATCATCTGTGTTCGAGAGAGGGTGGTGTGTGATGGCAGGATGTCCCTGTGACCAGGAGAGACCAGGAATGGACACTAAATACTCCTATTAAGAAGACAACAGTCCTACAAGAGAGATGCTTGTGCTCTTTTTTTTCTTACCTTGTCATGTGTAGAATTTTTTAAAGCTGAGGTGCAGAAACTATTGAATTTAAAACCTCTCCATGCATCAATGTTTAGTGTTTAACATGTTTTGTGTGCCGTGTGTTTATATTGTATTTTTGTAAATGTAAAAATAAATGTATACTGTAAAATCCAAGATGAGTGTGGGGGATTTGGAATAGAGACAAAGTACTGGATAGAGTGCAAAATGTTTTATTAAACATTATTAAATAAAAATATAATAAAAGTAAATTTTGTAACAAAAGTAGCTGTCAAATAGGTCAAAAAAATCTAAACATTAAAATGTAGCATATTTTATATTTACTTGTACTTGCATAGCAAGAGGGTGTGTGTTAATGAAATGAAGACAACAGTTGGTCTGTCGTCTGCATCAACGTCCTATTCGATCTCTTGCTGTTCCTTCCTCTGTATCTGTAGTCGGCGCTTCTCCGTCTAAATCTGAGATTTCATACAGGCATTATGAGTCTCCTGCTCTGCACGTCAGGTTTTGTCTCTTTCTTCTGTTGTTCGCTGGTCTTGTGCTGCTGTCAGAGGTCTCAGTCTGTGTTTCCTCCAGTGTCTGTCTGCAAGAAAGTATAAAGGCAAGAAATTAGCTGAAAGTTGCACCATAACAGCTTGTACAAATTAAATTTTTCCAACATTTACATTTTGTGACAGCAATCACAGATAACCTGAAAGTGTGAGTGGAGCTTATGCGGCTCATCAGCGTCTCAGTGTTTATAAGTGTCTCTGAGATGTGTTGGAGAATATACATGAAGGTTCTACATAAAATATGAGTAAAGTAACTGTAACTCTAATAGCTACATAAGCACAACACTGGAGTTCATCACATTCTGCTCTTCTGAACAGTGAAATGATCTGAGGCCTTAAAGTGAGCAGACATGAGGAGCATTCCAAGTCAACTTTAATGTGAGCAAATGTGAAAGGATCATCCTGTAGATCTTATTATATGCATTTAAATGTCACCACGAGATCCACAGACAATCACCTGGAGATGTGGTGATGATATGAGACTCTCTGTAACAGTGTTAATAACAGGAGTTAATAGTATTTAATATGAACTCACCGCTCACTCGCAGGCTCTCTGCTGGACCAGGCTCCACGCTGTCCGGTTCCCATGATGGAGGTAGATGTTGTTGTGGGTCAGAGGGGTTCCGACTCGATCACACTGGATGGTTTTCATCCTATCGTTTATCTTTTCCTCACTTCAGTATCGCAGCGCGCGCTGTGTGCTGCACGAGCCGAAGTTTGTTTAACTCTGCACGGCATCGCTCAGTGCTGCTGTACGCGCGCGCATGTGTAAATACTCACGGATACTTCCGTAAATATCAGAGTTTTTATGTGTAGTGTCCGATTATCTCCGGATATTTTCGTCTGTCTAAATTTCTAGCAAATGCTATACTTCGGCATTACTTCACAGAGATTCTTCAGCAGCCACGTTTGTTTGTGTACGGAGTCGAACTGGAATTACGTCACTTCCTGTTTGGCGCACGAGCGCGTACTTATGTCCCGCCTTCCGTGCTCGGGAAGGTGTGAATCGTTCCCCAGACCACCTCTGCAATCGGTCAAGGGATTTGTTCCCGAGCGCGGAACGATTACATTCTCACAGACAAAAATCAACTGGTCCCGAGGCCAAGTGTACTCGGAAACGGATCCGGGACCCCCAGTGTGAAAACGCCAACACACCATCTCTCCGTCTTGTCAATTAAAAAGTGTTTTTTTAATGCTGTCTTTCTCCCTCTGTCTGTGTCCTTTTATCTGTCTCACATACTCTCAGTCCATCTTTCTTCCTGTTTCTCTCATGCTCTCCTTATGTGTCCCAATCTGTTTGTGTGTGTGTGTGTATATATATATATATATAATACCTTTTTTCCTCCATTCTCACTATTTTTCTTCCTGTCTTTATACACTTTAATATTCCTGTATCTCCCCCACCCCCTCTCACCTTTGATGAGGCGGTACCACTGTTTGCACACCAGGGCGGCAGTCTTGTGCTCCTGATACGGGGACAGGAAGGACAGGATGTACTCCAGGACCTCCTCCGGCAGCTCGCCCATGTCTCTATGGCAGCTTTTCCCAGGATGCTTTGTGCAGTTTGAGGTGCTCGCTGTCTCTGTCCGCGCGGCCTGGGCGTCAGTGTGGTGTCCTGTCGTGACGATGCTGGCGTCCTCTGTGTCCATGGCAATGAAGCAGGTGTCCTCACTGTCGGAGGAGCGAGACATGCTGCCTGTTGGGTGAAGAGGTGAAGAGAAGTCAGACAGTAAATCTCAAGACGGATTACATCACAGACAGACGCGTTCGCATGCTTGCTCGCTCTCGCCTGCGCGATAAGGACAGATGAGGTTTCTTTCATTCTGAGGTGTTGCTGATCATCATCAGATCTCCTGGAAAGGACGTAACCCTAGTGCCGTGGTAGATATCATGTCATGACATTTCTTTTGCCCCATCACTCAGTACAGTAACTGCACCGCCACACACAGACGGGAACCTGATCTCAGCTCATCCTGTTACTCAGAAACCACCCAGCTATATATGACTTGGGGTTTTGTTTTTTTTTGCAATTTTGCATGAAGTTCCGTTCCAGTTTCGATTGCAGTGTCATGACAGCTTTTAAAAACACACTCAACCAGTGAAGACTGAACATGTTCATGTCCGTCATGTCCACCTCTGTTCCCCTGTTCCCCCTGGCTCAGTGAGGTTCCAGCTGCACGAGCGATAATAAAGCCAGTCATCCGACAGGACTCTCCTGACATTTCCGCTTTCTTCCTGCTTCCTCACACTTTACACACTCATAACACATGACTCACACGCACTCTCTCTCTCTCTCTCTCTCACACACACACTTCTCACTGAGATCCCGACCCTCGCTCATGTATTCCTATTGTAGGCTAACAGAACAAGCTAGTCAGCTAACGGTCCACTTCTACACAAACACCACACGCTGAAAAAGTCTCCATAAACAGCTCTAATATCCGTTCATTACGTCCGGAACGCGGTCCTGTGAGACACCGTGTGAAATGAAGTCAGGTGGAGAGTGGTATAAAAGCCCCTCAGTAGGCTAACCTGCCGGTGCTAGCATGAAGCTAACGTACCCTCAGACAGACATTGCTTCTCTTCACAGTGCTAACTCGCTAGCTAGCTTCGCACACCATCGGCCCTGATTTAGTTATGTTTGCATGGGTTTCTACTCTACGTCGTGTCTTGTCAGATTACCGGCGTGTGTGTGTGCTCCCTTTGCGCGTCCCGCTGTGTGCTCTGCTCGCTGCCGCTCGCTGGTTCTCTCTATCAGCTCCTGCTTCTGCATTCCAGACTCCAAACATCCGCCATCTTCCTCCCTACAGCAGCAGCAGCTTGCGCGGGAGCGCGCACGTAACGCCCTCCTCGGCAGCGTTCAGCGCGCTCTGGAGGATTGCGCGTGCTCGCGCTCGTGCCCTTTTAGACATGAAGTGCAAAAAAAAACAACAACACACAAACCAAACAATAAACAAATGCATAAAATAAACGTAATAATGGAGAAAAAAACCAAAACAAAAAACCCAGAGGAGCAGCCTATAAGTTACTGAAATACGTCACGATCGTTTATGTCACGTCATGTTTATATGGAGGACAGTGAGAACTTTAAGGCATAAAAGTAAATCTACTGAATCTTCTGCAGCACTTAGATCTCTGGCTGAAGTTTAATCTGCACCATCAGTGAATCTAAATGTCGAGTAAAAGTGATGTTATGAACAGTTATGTGTGGGATTTAATAATCTACTTTAAAATAATCTACTAATGCGCTGCTGTCTCGATGTAAACACACACCTGCACCAATAGATATTAATGAGAAAAGATAAAGTGAATGTTTTGACTGGGATTAGTTCAGATTTTCACTTTGGCTGAAATAACAGCGCTGAAGTGGTAGAAGTGAATTTTAACACGCCGGAGTCGTTTTAAGACGAAACTTCATCTTTATCTGATCGACTTTTTCCATTTCTCATCTGTGATTCTCTCTCCGATTACCGAACAGCGAGTGTGTTTGTCTGAGCACCAAAGAAGTCCAACTTAGTGTAAACAAGGCGTCAGATACTCGACCTTACAGAATGTGATTTCTGTCTGTTAATAAGTGAGACAGAGAGTTCTGCTGTACAGAGAGACACACACACATGGACGTGGACTTCAACCTGAAATAATAATAATAATAATAATCATAATAATAATAATAATAATAATATCACTGATTACATTAAAGATCAGCAGATTATTTTTAGCTTTAACCTTTAACTCTCAACGATGCATACTTACGCTAGTTTAATAATAAGTTCCCATTCAATCATTAAAAATTATTAATATCTTCTTGATAGTTTCAGTTCAGCTATTTTTGATGTGATTAATATCTGCTTTGGTTACAATTGCGATTCTATAATATTCAGATTCAATATTACTTGATTTCCTGATTTTGCTTTAAAAAAAGTTGAATGATGATAGTAGTAATAATAATAATAATAATAATTAAATGTAAGCCGTTCCATATAACATTAGTTTAAGTAAAGCATTTACACAATGAAAACTAACTTCAAATACAAGAGTTAAACATTTAATTTTAAATGTAATTAAAAACAAACTACATTGTTACTGAGCAGCACATATCTCTGTATATTGTCATCATCGCAAAGCAGCTTTACACAATCAAAAGAATCGAAGTGTGTATGAAATGTGAATGTGTGTGAATCAGAATGATCAGATCGTCCCTGATGAACGAGCCGAGGGCGACGGCTGAGATGGTAATAGAACGAAACCCTGAGAGGAACCGGACTAAACAGGGAACCCATCCTCATCTGGATGATAACAGAGAGCAGGGATTGATCTGCGCTCATACTGTGTGTTATAAATTATTATTTCTAAATAAACTTGCACTCCTATGCACTCCTATCACACAGGATGACAATGTGTGAATAGTTACAAAAAAAAAGCCGCTTCTGTCTAAAAATAACATGGAAGCAGGACTGAGGTAAAACTACACAAACCACAATGCTTCTGGAACAATGTCCTCTGGACAGATGAGGCCGCATGAAGTAGTTTGGAGAAAACCAAACAGCATTTCAGCAGACACACCTCACACCCACTGTGGAGCACGGCAGTGGACGGGTGATGGTTTGGACTTCTTTTTTGCAATTAAATTTGTTAAAAGGCAAATGTGAGGCCATCTGTTGTACAGCTTAAATATGGTTGAAACTGGTTTATACAACAAGACAATGATCCAAAATACATCCACATTATGAATCAGAATGCTGTACATAGACTTCAGTTCAGCATTCAACACAATCATCCCCCAACACCTGATCGGGAAGCTGAGCTTGTTGGGCCTGAACACCTGCCTCTGTAACTGGATCCTGGACTTTCTGACCGAAACACCTCAAGCAGTGCGGATCGGGAGCTACACCTCCAGCACCACCACACTGAGCACTGGGGCCCCCCAGGGCTGCGTGCTCAGCCCCCTGCTGTTCACACTGCTGACTCATGATTGTGTAGAGACACACAGCTCCAATCATATCATCAAGTTCGCTGATGACACGACCGTGATGGGTCTCATCAGCAAGAACGACGAGTCGGCGTACAGAGAGGAAGTGCTGAGGCTAACGGACTGGTGTAAAAACAACAACCTGTCTCTGAACGTCGATAAGACAAAAGAGATGGTTGTTGACTTCAGGAGGACACGGAGCGATCACTCTCCGCTCAGCATCGACGGCTCTTCTGTGGAGATCGTCAAGAGCACAAAATTCCTGGGTGTCCACCTGGAGGTGAACCTCTCCTGGTCCCTCAACACCAGCTCTCTGCATAAGAAAGCCCAACAATGTCTTTTCTTCCTGAGAAGACTGAGAAAGGTCCAGCTTCCACCACCGATCCTCACCACCTTCTATAGAGGAACTATCGAGAGCATCCTGAGCAGCTGCATCACTGTCTGGTTTGGGAATTGTACCATATCGGACCGCAAGACCCTACAGCGGATAGTGAGGACAGCTGACAAGATCATCGGGGTCTCTCTCCCTTCTATCGGAGACATTTACACCACACGCTGCATCCGCAAAGCCACCAGCATTGTGGCTGACCGGACACATCCATCACACTCACCACACACACACACACACACACACACACACACACACACACACACACACACACACACCCCTCACACACACTCTTCACCTCCTGCCATCTGGAAAAAGATACCGAAGCATTCGGGCCTCACATCCAGACTGAGAAACAGTTTTTACCCACAAGCCACCTGTCTCCTTAACACAGAGAGACTGGACTGATAAACACACACATACATACATACATACATACACACACACACACACACACACACACACACAAATCACTCAGACGAACTAAATAACATCTGGACTGAAGTGATAAACACACATGCACAATCACACTGATGCACACCCATCCCAATCTGCTCATCCCTACCTACCTGTGCTGCTCATCGCAATTTTTTGCACAATATTTATTTGACTGCTATTTGCACACGAGACTCTTGTCAAAATGTAAACTGTTTACTGCTGCTCTTCCCACTACCTCAATTCATACTTCATCAAAAAGGACTGTTATGTGTTACATTGTTGTGTCTGTCATGCACCTCTTTGTTTGCACATTTGCACGTACACTTTGTCTATTGTGTATTTTTGTATAGATATTTGATAGTTCTTCTTTTAGATTAACTTAAAAATGTAAAAATGTGTGTTGTAAATGTATGTTGTTGCATGTATGTAGCACCCTGGTCCTGGAAGAGCGTTGTTTCGTTTCACTGTGTACTAACTGTATATGGTTGGAATGACAATAAAAGCCGACTTGACTTGAATGGCTGAAAAATAAAAGAATCAAGATTTTGGAATGGTTACATTTTAAGAGAGCTCTGTATAAGTGAATGTTCAAAGACCGCAATGAACTGAAGCGATGTTGTAAAGAAGAATGGACCAGAATTCCTCCACAACGTTGTGAGAGACTGATAAAGTCACACAGTGAGCACTTACTGTACTACAAGTTATTTCTGCTAAACGTCTTTTAAAAATCAGTGCCTCTTTCCTAACACTCGCACTCCCAAACGTTGCCATCAGGTGGCGCCTAGTTTAGCTGCCCTCTAGCGGCTCTTTCTGTAAACAAACAAAAAAAAAAGTATGTGAAACAGTGGAGCAGTAGCGATGACTTGATCAAGCCGCACTTTACCAAAAGATTCATTTCTGGAAGCGAGGCCTTTATTCGGAGCCGACTCCTCTGCTTCAGATCTTCTGATTCAGACGTAACAATACTAGAGTGCAGGGCTTTTTTTTTTTAAATTTGCTAGCCTGTGTGGCTAAGTAGTTGTTAGCTCTGAGTAAGCATGGAGGATGAAGACGTGTCGGATAACTGGGAGGAAGCTGCGGATAGCGGAGTAAGAAAGAGAGAAAAGTGTTTCTCTCACAGCGCCATGAGCGTGTTGTGCAGAGTCTCACAGGCCTGACTTCACAATCGTCATAACTACTAACTATTGTTAGCATCTGTTGCTTAGCTTAGATGAGGTGTACTACTATTCAGAATCTATGCGCTATAAAACACGACTGTTTAACAACACTAAGTATTTGTACCCCCGTAGTTGTGGATGTTGTTTTGTGTAATACGTATTTATGGTATTTTTGTGTGTACATGATGCCACTTGGCCTACGCTAGTTATCGGTTTAAGCTAACAGGCTAATGACCGCGTAAGAGGGAGTCCCCGGGTCCTAAAGGAAGTTGTGTCACGTGTGTTCTCTCTGCAGGAGATCGAGAGGAGACTTGAAGCGAAGCTGAAAATCAGTCAGCGGTCTGAGTGAGTGTCTCTGTCTCACACTCAAAGCGCTCAGAGTTATTGTACAGAGGTTTATCAGTGTGGTCGAGCGAGGCGTTATTGTTTTTAAACAATATTTTAAACGATTCTTTCAAAAGAATCGACTCGCGGGCACGGAAGAATCGGATCACAGACATGACGCATGATGACTCGATTCGTTCGTGCCCACGAGTTGATTCATGTGAATCATTTAATAAACTATACCTTAAAAGTGTAAAAAGTATTTTAAAGTTTTAATTAATATTTTAGCCTATAGGATTATATGGACTATAGATGTATATATACATATACAGCGGTACATTGGAATAGGTGTTTAATCTGTTTAATCCGAGTTCTTAAGGTAACAAACATTGTGTTGTGAAACGTTTGTTCCCATCGGAAGTATGTGTAAAAATATAATAATAATAATAATAATAATAATACTAGTAATGTAAATGCAGATAATCTGTTCCAGCCACCCAAAAATATTACTAATATTACCAATTTCCCACACTTTAATCATGTTTTACATGCAAGTCCAATCAAAACATTTAGATAAGACGTGTAAATGAAGTAATATATGAAATAAATAGACATTAAACCTCACTTAACCTTAATTTATGATTCCTTCAGGCACCAGCTGCTTTAAAAACCAAATTAAATGCGGGTCCTTTTTCTTCTTGCTATCGTCCTTGATGACGCTCTTCAGTAAAAAAAAAAAATTGTGGCTTTCCACTGACACATAAACATCTCCCGGACGTACATGCGGTACTTAGTCGGCGTTCGGTTCGTTCGTATGCTGAAACAAATGTCTTAAATTTTTTGATCAAAAATTCATGCAGTTGGGCATTTGTATACAGCGGTAGCACTGTTTATGATTATGTATGTGTGTAATAAAACAAATGATATGTAAGACTAAACTGCTTTTTAACACACCCAAACTGTTTATTCAGGGTTCGACTTCGGGCCATGTGTACTTGCTGTTTCTCCTGTCTGGACAAACCCTAATCTCTGTTCCTCGTCAGGAGTGTACCTGTGAAGACGGGTGTAGTGATCCAGGACGAGTCCCTGCCCGCAGCCCCGCCTCCTCAGATCCGTATCCTGAAGCGTCCTCCCAGTAACGGCGTCCTAAACTCAGCGGGCGCGAGCACTCGACCCACACAGCAACCCAAATCTCTGAAACAGAGAGAGGCAGAGTACGCCGAGGCCCGGAGGAGGATTCTGGGTAGTGCCAGTGCTGAAGAACCTGTCCGGGAAAGAGACGACTCAGACAGGTGAGACACACTAGTTCAGTGAAAGTTTTCTCAAGGGTTTGCTGTAATCTGATCATGAAAGTGTGTCATTGTGTCTGCTTTTATTGTGCTTCGATGTAGCTTTAGAGTTTCTCAGTGCTGCAGATACAACATTTTAAAAAGGAATTTATATTTTAATATTGTAATACCTTATATACGGGAAAAATTATACTTTTTAACATGCATTTGAAACGCTATCCAGAGAGCATTTGTAAACCAACTGGGTGTAAATCTGCCTGTCCAGCAGCACTGGACGTCACCTGGAACACTGCATGTGGTTCCTCCAGAGTCTCTGTAGTTCAGCTTTTGCCCTATTTATTCATTCATTCATTCATTCATTCCAGATCAGCAACGGACCCTCTCCAGATGAACAGTAACGTTATTCGGCAGCCCCGGGGGCCGGACGGCACTGCAGGGTTCCGCCTCAGCAGATAGAGAGACAGTGAGCGCCGAGGACATAAAGAAAACCAGAGTCGCTTCGGTCGCCCGTCCCCTACTTTCAGTCTGAGAGAGAGACGACGCCATGACCGCGTGATTGCCATCTCAGTGCGTATGCTCCGAGTCTCTCAGAAACATTTGCCGTGGTCCAGGCAGGGATCACTGCAGTGTTAGAGCGAGGGTTCAAAACGCCTTTGTCCTGCTCCAAAAAAATGTAAGGGAACAGTTAGCAATTATGGTGAAACACAGAATTAGTTAAACTTCAGGGATGTCAATCTGTCCAACCACACGTGCAGTCTCAGGAGGATGGATGAGATACTCGGAGATCGCAGCACTCGGTAGCAGGACCGGTATCGGCTCCCTCATGTGAGGAGGAACAGGAGGAGCACAGTGAGAGCTCTGCAGAAAGCCCTCCAGCAGGATGCTGGTGTGCGTGTTTCTGACCAAACACAGGGTGGTATGCAGCTCCCAAGACATCCAATAAGACCTGTGTTCACAGCCCACCTTTGGCACCTCATTCAAGTTCACAATGAGAACACGTGACTGACGTGAAAGAGTCTGGAGATGGCGTGGTTCAACATTGTGGTGCCTGTAACAGCGGTTTGACAGTGGGTCAGTGATGGTCCGGAGGGTCGCACAGAGCTTTGTGTCATAAACAACGTTCCTACTTAGAGGTACTGGAGGAAATCCTCATAGAGATCAGACCTGTAGTGGGCACAGATGGAGGAGGACCGGTGGAGGACGAGGCCCAGCCTCATCCGGTCAGGGTGGTCAGACATCGTCTGGTCCTCGTGTTCCCCAGACCTGAATCCAACCGAGCGCCTACAGGACATCGTGTGGCACCACTGACGTCCAGGAGCTCACAGATGCCCTGATCAGGGTCTGATGGGAGACACCGTCCACCGACTCATCAGGAACATGCCCGGGCGTGGTCAGGTCGGGAGTCGCGTTACGAGTTGCCATGATATCATTTTCTGACCGTTATGTCGTTGATGGTTATTCGGACACGAAGCAGATCTGAAACAGATTAAACTGCAACAGCCCTTTAACTCTAAAATAACTTCCACACAACAGGTTTATAATACAGATCTTCACATATCAGGCTCGTGGTTTAAATGCGTGTTTTAAAATGTGTGTGTGTCTTTGTGTGTTTGTTTTTATTAGTACTGTAGAACTCTATTGTTTCTGATCTTTCGACAGACGCATCATGTTTGTATATCTCGAAACGATTTCTGAACCTCAGACTTGTTTTCTGTGTACAAACCCAAACCAAACCGTCCCTGAACCCAGTACTGCTTTAAAAATGCTCTTTGTGAAGGTACGAGATAATTACAACAGAGACAGATTACATTTAGAAATGTACACAACCAGAAGTATTGCTGAAGATTGGTTTACGCAAACATCACATGATGGACATCTTTCAAGCTGTTGGGGGGTTTCCTCGTTTTTATCAGAGAGCAGTTCAGTATTCTCCCACACACAGCTTTATCATGTTTTATGTCTGAAGCCGCACTTCCTTCAGTCAGAGGTAGGTGTTATTCTGCGCACAGGAAGTTGCCTCTGCAGAAATCTCCACAAGCCTCTTTCACTTCATTAAACTGACCTAAAACTCATAAATGAATATTTAGTTTTTTTTTTTTTCCACCCACTGTCACTAAGGTTTTCTGTCATGGAGATCAGAGAAAAGAGCAGGTTACAGTAACTGAGAACCCTGAGAACCTTCTCGTGGTGTGTGTATGTGTAATCCAGGTGTGTAATGTGGTGGTGATGCGTCAGGAGTTGGTCTCTAATAAACACACTGTATGTAGGGTTAGTGAGGACGCACAGGCAGTAATTAAGTCCTTCAGGAGGATCTGGGCTTCAGTCTAAGTGTTTATTCTCTGCCTTAATCACATTGTTCTGTCTGATGTCGTCTTTACTGAATGTTTAGAAATAAAGATGACCCTGGAGTTTTATCTTTTTCTGTCACAAGTGTTTTTTGTTTTATATGTCATTAAATGGTTTGATTAGCCTTGTGCATTCATTCACTATGTGGTTCAAAAGTTTGTGCACCCCTGTCCATCACCAACACCACCATGTGTTTCTCTCCTGCTACCATTTAGTTTGATGCACACAGTTGTACAGAGCGTCTCTGTGCTGTAGCGTTATAGACACCCTGCACAATACACACACACACACACACACACACACACACACACACACACACACACAGAGTTCAACATCTAGTGAAGATGCATTTAACAGGACAGGGGAATCTAAAAACATCCATCACAGGGTACATACACTCATTCACACACTATAGGCGATTTGGGAACGCCATTTAGTCTAATCTGCATGGACTGTGGGAGGAAACCCACCAACCACAGAGAGAACATGAAAACTCCACGCACAGAGGTGGAACCGAACCTGGAGATGCAATGCGACTGTGCTAATCACTACGCCACCGGGCCGCCAAACACATTCAATTAAATCTATATACAGTAGTCATTATCACAAAGCAGCTTTAGAGAATATTTAAAAAATGAAGAAATTAATTTGAAATGTGTGAAAAAATATGTAAACACATGGTCAGGGGTGCACATACATTGGCTCATATAGTGCAACTTTTGTGTATATTAATTGGAATCTATTAGCTATTTCCATACATTTTAAGTGATTATTTGATTGTAGGATGAATGCATTGTTTACCTCTTAAATGTTCACTTATTTTGGCCCCCTGTATGATCTATGCTTATAGATGTCTTAAAACTTAAACTAAGTACACAGAAGTTACAGAGAAACGTTATGTTTCAGGCATCAACGTGCTTCTAAACCAGTCGGTTTTTAAAATATGTTTTGCATTCTTATATGCATTTATTGCATATAAGATCTAAAAATTTGCTCTAATAATAATAATATAAAATCCTGCATAGACAGTGTGGGCTAGGACTTTTATTTTGTACTCTCTGCCCCTCGTTGTTAGACCGGAAGTGGCCCGCACACTTCCTCCCTGCTGTTGCTCAGGTGAGCTGTCCGAAAGTTTGAGTGAGCAGCAGGATGGCGGACGATACCTACGAGTCGATTCTCTGCGTGAAGCCGGAGGTGCACGTGTACAGGATTCCTCCGCGCGCCTCTAACCGGGGGTATCGGTGAGTACGGAACGGAACAACTTTAATAACGACATTTTTCCCACTTCACCGGGGCTAGACGGATGTCAAAGTTCCGGGACGATCATACGTATGCTAATTTATCGAGTAATAAACGCTCAGTGATTGGGTCGCTTTGGCACAGTTTACAGGACAGATCTGCATAGCGGCATAATTCAAATAAAATGAAGGAGCTCGTGAAGGAGCTGGAAGTTTCCAGGAGTTTCTGTTAGCATGTTGCTAATTACTGTTTATTTTCGTTCCCACACGAAGTAGTCGAGAGGTGGCGAAATCAGGCTTATATCTTGTGTCATCATATTTATATCGTGTGTGTGTCTCGACTCGAGTAGTCTTGAGCGTTAAATAAATGTGTTAGTTTTAAAAATGAATTCATCCGAGACCAAATCGGGAACTGACGGTTTATGGCACGAGACCTGACGGAGTACGGTGTCCCGGATGTACAGAGAGGCGGCGCTGACACAAAACCCGTTTATTAATATTTAATCATGTTACTAAGCTAAAGGCTAACCGAGCTGTTTATCAGGATAATTAAGTCATGAAAGTAAAATAAAATAAACTACTAAAATACAAACAAATAAAAAAAGTTCCTAATTTAAAGTTTTTTTTTATTTGAATTTTACAGTTACAGGTATAATGTTATATTTATGTATATATACAGTATGATGAAATGTTTTTTTTTTTCCTATAAATTATTCAGATTTGTATCACTGACCCATCGCTAAATATAATACACATATTTAAATATCGTTCACACAAGCTGCATGACCGAGTGTGTGTGTGTGTGTGTGTGCGCGCGCGCCCCTGTGTCGCTTTAATGTGATTAGTGTGTGAATTGTGTCGCACAGCGCCGCTGACTGGAAGCTGGACGAGCCGGCGTGGAGCGGCCGCATGAAGATCACCGCCAAGGCCAAAATCGCCTTCATCAAACTGGAGGACAGGAACACAGGTTCAGCCTCTCTGTGTGTCTGTCTATGTGTCTGTTAGGATCTGTCCGTGTCTGTCTCTGTGTGTACAGTACGTCCCCTACATATGAACATTCGAGTTACTAACTTTCGAAGATACGAACAAGAATTCGGGCATGTCTAGTTGCAAAAGTTATGTCCGGAAGCAAGCGTGAAAGCAGTGGTGATGAAGCTGGTACAGTGGAACTTTGGATAATGAACATAATTTGTTCCGGAAGCGGGCTCGCAATTCAAAACACTAATAAACTAAATCGTATTTTCCCATAAGAAATAATGGGAGCTCAGATGATTCGTTCCACAGCCCAAAAAAATAAATACATAAAAATAATTAAAGTAAAAATAAATCCCAACACACAGATACGTGTTTCCGTTTTTGCGCACAGGCGCTGTGTGTGTGAATGAGCCCCTCCCCTCCCCTCCCCTGAGGACTTTACCCCTGCGCCGCTCGGAGGCCCATCAGAGCAGTGTTTCTCTGTAGAGCAGAGTGTGTGTGTTTGTGTGTGTGAAAGCAATGAAGGGCGCAGTGGTAAAGTTCGATTGTGAGTTCGATTCCCAGGTGATGCTGTAACCTCTCACAGACGAAGGTCTGGAGAGAGCTGATTGGCTGAGCTCTCTCAGAGGGGAGGGATGAGGGATACTTGGTGCTCCCACATTCATCACGGCTCTACGGCTCCCTCTGTGGGAGCGCCTCTAGTGTCTCTGTTTCCATGCATGCGTGTGTGTGTTTATCTACTCATGTGTCTGCGTTTCTGTGTGTGTGTGTGTGTGTGTGTGCGTGCTTGTTCAGGTGAGCTGTTTGCACAGGCTCCAGTTGATCAGTACCCCGGTGCAGCTGTAGAAGCCGTCACAGATTCCAGTCGCTATTTTGTGGTCAAGATTGAGGACGGGAACGGTAATAACACCATCAGTAATGTGTGCTTTGTTAAGCTGTTTGTTTTTGCAGTCCCTGCGTAACTAACATCACCTCGTTGTGTTTCAGGACGACATGCGTTCATCGGGCTCGGCTTTGCTGACCGCGGAGACTCGTTCGACTTTAACGTGGCCCTGCAGGATCATTTTAAGTGAGAGAACACAGACTGTGTATAAAACGCACACCTTGTGCTGTAGGGACAAGAAACTCCAACTGGCTGTCATGTTAAAATAATTTAAGAGCTGAGGTCTGGTCTAGTTATAAGTAACATGATTACAAACGCACAGTGCTTAAATGCACATAAACTCCGTTAATCAGATTGATGCTAAAAGCGTCTGTTGTGTAGTTATTGTTATGTTGTTGTACATGTACACACTCTGCTGGTTACTTCTTCTGTCTGTGAGACGTGGCGGCTCCGCCCATGATTACATCACTGCATCCAGTAGCGATTGGTTTTTTTAAAGCGAGGTTTACAGGCTTGACCTGTGTGTGATTTGTGCAATTCTCTCTGTGTGTCCCTCAGGTGGGTGAAGCAGGAGGGTGAACTGGCCAAGCAAGAAGCCAGTCAGAGCGCAGCTCCTAAACTGGACCTGGGCTTTAAAGAGGGACAGACCATCAAGATCAGCCTCGGGGTGAGAGAGAGACGGACAACGACACAGCACGATAAAAATCTCATCAAACCGGACCTCACTGTTTTTTGACACATTATCACTGATTTGGGGATTTTAATCTTCCTTTTTTTAAAACAAGATGGAGAAAACTGTGTTTACAAAGTGCATTCAAGTCAAACTGGGACTTTTGCTTGTACAGAATAACAGAACACAGTTCTGAGAGTAAACACTCCCTTTATTTCTCTATATAATCCCCTGATGCACTAATGCACTTATCCCAGTGTTTCACTAGTGCTTGGACACCATCAAGGTAGAAAGTTCTCTCGGTACACCGGAGCCGTGATCGGACTGTCTGTCTGATTCAAGTCTGAAACGCCGACCTCCCAGGAACTCCTTTAATGGTGTTCCCAACCATTTTGGAAGTCTTTTGGAGCGAGGTCAGGACAGGGGGTGTGGCTATAACTCCCAGCCGAGCTCCTGTAATGTACGAGTGCTGTTGGTGAATGAGTGTGTGCGCACATGTGTCTCGTATGCAAGCTGGCGACATTGATTTTCAAGGATCAGACGTTCCAGTCTCTGAATGTTCACGGGAACGACTGCAGTGGGCTCTGAGCCAGGATCGTCATTCACGGATGTCATTCCAACCTGCTTTAAAACGTTTGCATCATTCAAATGTTTTACTGCTGCGTCAGAGTCTCATCACTGTACCATGCTTCTGTAAACAACATCCGTTTGTACTCCTACATTCTCCAGCAAGTTCATCAAAAGTTCCAGCTTGACTTGAACGACCCTTGTAAATTGGTTGCAAAAATCATGCAAGACCTTATCTATAGAAATGTTGTATTAACACTGACCGGAGATCAGAGGCAGAGTGGCTGCGTCCCGATTTATACACACCACTGATACACTCTTATAAACACTCTCTCTCTCTTTCAGAACATAAAGAAGAAGGACGCAGCAGGAGTTAAGGCACGCCCCGCTGGCGCAGGGGCACTGCTCCCACCCCCTCCTGGAGGGAAAAGTGGTGGACTCCTGTCTCCTCCTCCCGTCTCCACCCACCAGACCCCGGCACCCACTCAACCGAGCACAGGTAATATAATCTTAATGGGAATTCTGGACAAGTGACTGAAGCGTGTCCCCTCACAGCGTGCTCTAATCGAACTGATCAGTAGGACGTCCCTGTGAGTGTCCTACAGAATCCTAAAGAATATTCAGATTTTCGCATCGCTCCACGGTCACAGGGCCGCATGTCATTCCACCCACGCAGGAGACACGCCTTCTAACTAATTGGAGAGGGAAGTGCCTACACCATCGTAGTGATATCGTCTCTCTCTCTCTCTCGCTCTCGCTCTCTGCAGGGATGTTGCTGGATTTTGGTGCTTCCGCTCCTCAAACTCAGCCGTCTCAGGACCTGTGGGGGGATTTCACTGCTGCTGGATCAGGGTCGGTATCAGTACCATGGTGCGAGGGAGTGTATGAATGAGGGAATAAATGAGGGAGTGAGAGAAAGAGATGAAGAGTGAGTGTGTTAATGAGGGAGCGAGGGAGGGAGTGAATGAATCTGTATGAGGGAAGAACTGTGTGTTTTTTTTTTTTGTTTTGTTTTTGTTTTTTATCCTTAGGGATGTATTATGGAAGGTGTGTTGAGATTGATTGTGTTTGATGTTTTGTTTTCTCAGGTTTAATAACTTGTATGTAATTTATTAACTTAATGTAACGTTCATGTATTAAAGACCCGAAGTGGATTTAATACATTAAAGAAATGAACAACGACTAGACAGTAGTGAAGGGAATCCGAGGAGCCGCCCAACACGATGTCATTCAATTCAATTCAGTTTTATTTCTATAGCGCTTTTAACAATGGTCATTGTCACAAAGCAGCTTCACAAAAATGAAAAGAAAAATGATGGAAGTGGAACCAGGTCATCACGATACCTGGGTGCGATTCTGTAATGGAAATATCCTGATTCGATATAAATCCGACTTGATAAAAATTATAACTAAACTCTGCAAATAATGCTCTCCTACCACACGGGGCGCTGTGCTGCCTGCTGATGTGTGAAGAGTTTCATGCAGGATTATAGAGGAAGTGCAACACTTTCACCACCTCAAATGCAAACATGTATACATAAATTATTTTATTTTTTTTAAATCTGCTTTTTTCCCTATCGCTTCTAAACAACAATATGATTGTGAGCATTAAATCTGACACGTGATTTAGATCTATTGCTAAAAAATGACATTAATTTGTTGTTAATAAAAAAAAATAATATAGTAGTTGATGTACTGTATTTTCTCTTGTTATTTCAGAGCCTTTATGTCTTACTACAGAACTAAAATCTCAAGTGTAATTGATGTTTTTTTTTCTTTCATCATCAGATTCCTGAATGTTTTGTGATTGTCAAAACATTTACTAACTAAATCTTCGTTGTTATTATTATTATTATTATTATTATTATTTTCATAAATATTTTGTTCTATTAAATGAGAAATCTCTCTCTCTCTCTCTCTCTCTCTGCAGCACGTCTCAGGAAACTGTGAAACCAGGATGGGTGCAGTTTTAATTGTGTGAACGGGTACTTGTGTGTGAGGGCAGGAAGACACACACACACACACACACACATACACCCTGTTTGCCCTCAGAGAGAGTTTGATGAAAAGCTGGAGAGAAAACACAATGAAACCTGAGATGTGTCTCACTCTCTCTTTCTCAAACACACACACACACACACAGATTTATAGTGAGTTGTGTCATGTACACATGTTTTGAGCTCACTGAGAACATTCCACTTTTTTGTGTAGGAAAGTATTCTTGATGTGTATTGTGTTTGTTTCTCCTGCAGTGAGAGCTACTTTTATCTATCGCTTTATTTTTTTCCCTTCATTAACGATAATGTTGTTTACTTTTGCCCTTTTACTCTGAGTGCCTCGTTATGAGTGAAAGTGTGTGTAATCCTCTCTCAGAGCAGAGGGCTGTACGATTATGAACGCGTCTGTTCTGTGGGATTTGACCTCACCTCCTTCAGGTCTCTAGAAGAGCGCCCCCTGTCCTGGGTCTCGCTGGTGTTTTTGGGTTTTATACGCTAGCCTGATGATCTGAATTCCTTTATTTGGGGCACATGAAGGAACCAGCGTTTTATTTGTAACAGTAGTGTTTAAAGCATCGGGTTGTACAAAAATAAAAATCTATTTTATAGTGTTACTTTCCTTTTTACGGCTAAAAACTCTAAATGCATTCACTCAGAAATCTGCAGGTTTTTTCTTCCATAAACACAAACTCTTCATGATCCCGTTCTGGAATCACTTTCTGTACTGTGATCGCCTTTAAAGCGCTTAATCTCTTCACAAGTGCCTTTAATCATAGAAACACATGTATAAAATGTAAAGCAACACTTTTATTTGTAAATAAAATCTTTTTTTCCCCTTTTTTCCATCACTTGATTGTTGTGTGTTTTGATCTCTTTAGACGATCTTGTAATGTGTTACGGGTATAGCGTCTAATTATTTACGAGTTCTGATTGTGTGACGTCAGCATTCTGAAAAGGGAACGTTAACGGATCATTAAAGAAGAACATGACGCATGGTGACGCGGTGTGTGTGTGTGTGCGTGCAATAATAATGTTTTTCACACATACACTGTTTGTGGACAGTTGACCTTCATACTCTTGAGCATCTCGCATGTGATGTCCATGACATCCTTACACGATGATGTTTTTCTTAGATTATTTAAAAAAGGGGAAAAAAGGGTCAAAAATATATATTTTGCCACAATAATAATGCAAAATAATCTTTTGAGTTGTCGTGAAAAAGAGGAAACTCCTAGGTAATGTCAACTTTCAAACTGAGCTCGGTTTCCTCCGGTTCATTTTTAATTGTAGGATTTATTTTCAGTATTTTGTATTGAGCAGAAAATAACTAACAATAAATGCTGCCAAAATATTAACATCACTGGCAATCTGAGATATGATTGGACTTGGGTTGATTTTTTCCCCCCTTGCTTTATAAAAAAAATAAATATATAAAAATGTATTTATAATTGATTTAAAATGTAAGAAGACAGCTGCATTGTATTGTAACTTCAAATTAACATCAAAGTGTCAAGCGATTAAATAATCTAATTAATTAAATGCTCTATTGATTAATTAATATAAATTAATCGCACATTTAAATTTTGTTTGTGAAAATATTTAAACTATTGCAGTCAGCGTGATACCTTTGATCTCTTTTCTGCGCCGTAAAGCTGCTGGACTTTGGACACAGTTGTGCTTCTCGATGGCGGTTTTTAAGGTTGTCAGGAGAGCTGTGCTAGCTCGGACCCCCGGGCTCACTGCTTCATACAGTGCATGTTTTGCGTTGAGGTGATATTTCAGGCTTGAGGTACTCCGATGGCAGGAAAATTCCTTATTGCAGAAACTGCAGAGAGCGATGCTCTTATCACCAGCACCGTCTGCGTGCTTTTTTTTAACTGTAAACGTTCCATTCAAGGGGCCAAGCAGCGTCTTCTCTCCTGACTCCATCACGTTACAAAGCCACTGTGGGTTTCTCAGGTGTCCACATACCATTGGCCATTTAGTGTTTTTATTTATTTATATATAAACAGGGGTTGGACAATAAAACTAAAACGCCTGGTTTTAGACCACAATAATTCATTAGTGTGTTTTTTTGTTGTTGCTTTCATTAAAATAATCCGTTTTATCATGAATATAATTGCATATGTTTACAGATATAAATAATATTTATGTATTCAAATACTGTAGAAGAAACATCTGATTTATTTTTTAACCTTTCATATATAGACTTATTAGGACAGTGTAAAGTGTGTGAAGGTGTTCACTGGGGACCTGTTAGTTTAGTGTGTGTAACTGTCTCCATGGTGCATTTTGTTGTGTGTGTGTGTGTGTGTGTGTGTGTGAGTGCAAGAGTTCAGGTTCAGCAGCAGGATCTGAATGATTCCTCTCTCGCTCAGGGGTGAGTGAGATTTTGTACACTTTTTTTTTTTTACACTCGTGTGCATGAGAGTGAAGAAAGTCTGTTTTTCTCCTCATGATTACATCATCTAGTTCTCCTGTGGAGCAGTAATGACAGATAATCAGTGTGATAATCAGTGTGATTCAGTGCAAAACTCAACTTGTACTGTTTCTCACTGATTTGCTGGAATACGTGGGGATTTTAATTCCCTGGTTTATGACAAGTTCTCGGCTCTTTTTTATTTCAAGCTGTTAATATCTTCATTTGATTTGGGACCTTTTCTGTTCTAATAACCTATACTTGGCTTTCAGTGAGATGTCTATCCTTTTGTTTTTTTTAACATTATGTCTGAGATATTTATTCAGTTATCACACTAAACTGCTTCCAAGCAACATTTGGTGTCGACCTGAAACTACAACATCTTACAGCATCCCCAATCTGTACGATTCTTTATGACAACATGATATTGTTAATCAGCTTCAGTTATAAAGTGTGCTTTCTGTAATGCTGGTATGAAATGAATCCATAAAGTTAGTAGATGTTAGTAGTTGATTGGTGAAGATTAATGTAGGCAAACTGATGTGGCATAAGAAGCATGTGTGGCTGTAATATGAATATTGATGAGTGTGTCTCAGGGTGTATAAACATGGTACTGTCACAGGGTGCACCTTCACCACAAGTCCCGAATTATTTGCTCTACTGAATCTGCCCCAGTCTACACACACACACACACACACACACACAGAGGCAGGAGTCAAACCCAGACCCTGGAGTTGCAAAATGTAACGTAGTTGGATTAAGTGTTGCAATTAATGAACACTAATCACTACACCACCATTTATCATTTTATTTGTCAATTAACAAATATTTCGATTTTTTATTTGAGGTCAAATATAAGCCGTGTTCATATTTCACGCAACGTTAACGCAGCTGAATCAAATAAATCAAAACTCCGATTCAGCTAACGACTCGGTTCATGTGAATCGGTTCATTAAAATGATTCGTATCGGACAGCGGAGTTTAATGAGCGCTGATTTTATCCAGAGTAAATCTCGGCGTGATTTTAGTCCCACCCCGGAATAACACACACGCAGGAAACACGCATCCCAACAGACATATCGTCCGTCCAGCGGCTTTGGTTTGATTTGTATCTGGTTTATACACAATGAGTGGAGGATGTCGGGAAAGGATGTCTCGCGCAGAAGGTACGTGTGTGTCTTCCAGCGTATGTGTGTGTGTGTGTGTGTTTATTGAGCAGGAAGAGAGCGTCTCAGCGCTTTCACTTTTATTTATCCTGTCACTTCTACGTAAATTCCGTTACAGCAAAGCGCTAACTAAAGATGCTAACAATAAACACAATAAACCGACTGACAGACTCTCCGGAGTGGAGGCGGGGCGAGCGCGAGCTTCGTAGTCGCCATGGTTACGGTGAAGCCGCGACGCGCGAACCCGTTACAACCGTTATAATTCAAACGCCCTCTGACGTCATCGCTGTTCGCCTTCATCTCCATGCGTCGTGCAAGCTACAGACACGGCTAGCAAACACGTTAGCCTATTAGCAGGCTTAAAAAGTTTCGACACAACATTTCTAAGTTAGTTTTTAAGAAGTATTCTTTAACACTGGGCCAAAACCACGGTGTGTATGAAGTAAATAAACAAAGTAAATAAAGGTGTGTTTGACTTTAGCAGAAGTTTCTAAGCAGTGAGCGGTTAGAGTTTAACACTGAAGCTTCACCAGCAGGATGTCCAGAGTTACAGACAGAAACACACTGTGGACTGAGGCTGCTGTGTTAAACAATACAAATTACAACTACAATACTGAATAAAATAGAAGAATAACGTACAAGATTCAGGTGTAAAAAATGAATTGTACAATTAAATATCCAGAGTTAACAGAGCAAAACAGTAATTTAATAAAAGGCATACCGTAAAAGAAACTTAACAAAGAATATGTTTTACATTATAATAGAATAAACCAACCAACAAATAAATACAAAAGGAAAACAAACAAATATGAAATTAACTAACTAAATAGTACAAAAAGGAAAATCAGTGTTTCATTGATTTAAATCTGATTGTTAAGACGATAACAGAGAAGATTAGTGGTTTTCTGTTAGATTTAAAGAGTGTAAGAGGTTTTGTATTTCAGGAAGTGATTTAGAAAATGCACCTTTATGAGTGTAGAATTTGGCCATTAAAATATAAAAGTTGACAATGTTTTCAAATGATTTCTTAATATGGAGGGAAAATATCATTATATCCTTTAATGTAGAATTATAAGATTAAAGGATAAAATTTAAAATATAATTTTCCCCGCCAAAAAGCTTGTACCGCACCGCGATTGGTGAGGGGCAGAAAGTCCAGATCCACAATGTCCACATACACTGCAATGGAATTAACAGGAAATCACTTTTTTTCACCTTGTTAGGAACAGGATATTTGTATGGAATTAGCCTCGTTGTTTTAGAAAGAATATTCTATGCCAAGGGTGTCCAAATCCAGTCCTGGAGGGCCAGTGACCAGCACAGTTTGTAATTCACCAACACCTAAACACACCCACTGAACCTAGTCATTAACAGTAATTAGTTAAACCAGCTGTGTTTGAGAAGAAGAATCACCACACAGTGTTGGACACTGGCCCTCCAGGACTGGATTTGGACACCCCTGTTCTATGCCTTGGTGGCGTGATGTGACACAGAGCAGAGTCAACGTTACTGTCTATATTTTCCTCTAACAGTGTTGAAGGAAGAGGTTTATTCCTAAAAAACAAAACAAAAAAACAAGCAATTTGGCAACAGTGGGAATTTAAATTAATTAATAGATGACATGCTGTGCTTTTTAATTAGCAATTTAACAATTAAATGCTGTGGAACATCAGCAGACATCGGTTTCTGTTCCCACTTACCTTCTAACAGCTATAAACATTACAACTGTCTCCACTGTCCTGTAATGCAAAACCTGCAGAATGTTCAGCGGAATGTCATGCTGCTGCAATTCTATTGTTTTTAGAACATTTTTAGAGTAAGGATATGCTGTTAGTCAAGTCGGCTTTTATTGTCATTCCTACCACATACAGTCAGTACACCGTGAAACGAAACAACTTTCCTCCAGGACCAAAGTGCTACATACATGCAACACGCTTTACCAGAAACGGCTAACTAACTAAGAGATCGAATTAGCCGACTAGCTCAGATATATTTTTATTTTTATGTTAACCTAAAACTATCTATTTCTATACAAAAAGAGACAACAATAGACACCAGACAACAAAGTGCACGTGCAAATGTGCAATCGAAGAGCTACAGAGTGACACACACAACAACACAACACAGTTCAGTACTTTGCATACTTATTAGTTATTTTTGCTAATAAAGAGTCCTATTAGAAACTTGTTTTCTAATAATACTGAGACATTCTAATAAAATGTGGCAGTTCATTAATATTAAGTACAGAGGGAGTATAAAGTTTTCAGGTTATCGCAAACGGTGTGTACTGTGCACATTCTTGTTTTTAACAAGTTTGTAAGATATCGCAGCTGTACTTAACCACTAGAGGGCAGTAAAGACTACAGAATTCCAGAAA